>VZTX01030726.1:0-19987 GCA_013400915.1 Pardalotus punctatus | reverse complement strand
TTTATTTTGTGGGGGGTGGGTTTGTTTTTTTTTTTTTTTTTATATTAGTGTGTATATATATATATATATATATATATATATATATATATATATATAAATATAATATATTAACTTGAAAACCTGTAAGGGGATACTTGTGCAAATTCCAGAAAGAACTTAATAAAATCCTTCAGAATCACCAACTTAATCATAAATTGGAACAAACAGATGCTGTCAATTTTTCATTATGTTTAAAGGAAAACTTTTTAAAACATTGAAAAATTATACTGTATATCAGTGTAAAAATTTGTAAGAGTTTGGAATATATTCAGTCATTGTATTTATCTAAATATAAATCCTTCACTGTGCCTAGAACACCTTAACTGAAATAAATTTTTAGATTGGTTTAGTAAAAGCAACTCCATAGAGCCATCTTTAAATTCAATCAATACATACTGCATATCACTCCCAGCTACCGTATCCTACTGCTCAAAGGGCTGTGTGAAGCACAGACCACCTGGTTGAAACTGTTTGATGCTGGAGAAGGTACAATACATAATGACATGCACCATCTCTGTTTTGCGGACAATAGAAAGGTGCCTGAAATAGATTTTAGGTAATTAAAATCCATTTCTACCCCAGGAAATGTACATAAAGAGGTGTTTTCCACTTTAATATGGCACATCTTTCCATTTGCGCTATTGTAGACCCTTGGGAATGGAGAGTATAAGTAGTTTGGTTTGGGTCTTTGCATTATGTTTATGGGTAGGAATCACCTGACTGAAATACTTTCCTATTAGTTCCCTCCTGCTTCACAGTTTTACACTAATGCTTATGCAAAAAGGAAAAAAAAATACAGTTATGTGGATGTATGAATTGTACATCCTAAACTTGGACGGGTTGTGTCATTTTGTGCCATATGGTATGCATGTCAGTGAAGTGAAGGGCATGCCTTGTCACGTCGTATCCCGTAATAACTTTTTGGGAGTGAAATACCATTTCCAGCTGAGGTGAGCCTTTCACTTCACTGATCTGCAAGTTACACATCTCAAGTAACACAGCTGTTTTTGGAAACTAGCTTCCTGTTAAGGGAAAGTGTGACTTGACAGAAAATTTAGACTTTGATTTATGAGACCCAAGATCTTAACAAGATATAGACCTTCCTAACAGCAATTGTTCAAGATNAATTTGTAAGAGTTTGGAATATATTCAGTCATTGTATTTATCTAAATATAAATCCTTCACTGTGCCTAGAACACCTTAACTGAAATAAATTTTTAGATTGGTTTAGTAAAAGCAACTCCATAGAGCCATCTTTAAATTCAATCAATACATACTGCATATCACTCCCAGCTACCGTATCCTACTGCTCAAAGGGCTGTGTGAAGCACAGACCACCTGGTTGAAACTGTTTGATGCTGGAGAAGGTACAATACATAATGACATGCACCATCTCTGTTTTGCGGACAATAGAAAGGTGCCTGAAATAGATTTTAGGTAATTAAAATCCATTTCTACCCCAGGAAATGTACATAAAGAGGTGTTTTCCACTTTAATATGGCACATCTTTCCATTTGCGCTATTGTAGACCCTTGGGAATGGAGAGTATAAGTAGTTTGGTTTGGGTCTTTGCATTATGTTTATGGGTAGGAATCACCTGACTGAAATACTTTCCTATTAGTTCCCTCCTGCTTCACAGTTTTACACTAATGCTTATGCAAAAAGGAAAAAAAAATACAGTTATGTGGATGTATGAATTGTACATCCTAAACTTGGACGGGTTGTGTCATTTTGTGCCATATGGTATGCATGTCAGTGAAGTGAAGGGCATGCCTTGTCACGTCGTATCCCGTAATAACTTTTTGGGAGTGAAATACCATTTCCAGCTGAGGTGAGCCTTTCACTTCACTGATCTGCAAGTTACACATCTCAAGTAACACAGCTGTTTTTGGAAACTAGCTTCCTGTTAAGGGAAAGTGTGACTTGACAGAAAATTTAGACTTTGATTTATGAGACCCAAGATCTTAACAAGATATAGACCTTCCTAACAGCAATTGTTCAAGATGAAAGTAGTTTTATAATGGTCCAGTTGTCCTGATATTACATAAGTTATGAGAGCTTCCCTTCAGAAGGGTGATTTCATATAGCTAAGATAGATGAGTTTATTATTGCAGGCAAAATCAGGCTGAGTTTTTGACTGATCATCCAGAGCTTAGATGAGTTTTCCAAAGTAAGAAGAAATTATCTGTTTGCTGCTTGTGACTCCTTCCAGAAAGTACATTTTCATTCTCAGAAGAAAATAAATAATTTGACTATTTCTATATTTCTAAGTTTCTGGAAGATGTTAGCTAATGAATCAAACATCATCTAGATCTTCCACTTCATCACGTGAATTATCTAGGTCACTGGCTAGTTAAGGTAGACCAAACTAGGGAGCCACCAAACAAACCTGGTTGGGTTCTAGTACCCAACCACCCTCTGGGTGAAGAATATTTTTCTAATATCGAAATTAATCCTCCCCTGACACAACTTCAGGCCATTCCCTTGGATCTTTTCTCTGGTCACCACAAAGAAGAGAGCGGTGTCTGCCCCTCCTCTTCCCCTCATGGGGAAGTTGTGGATTACAATGAAGTTTCTCCCCAGTCTCCTCCTCTTCTCCGGACTGAACAGAATAAGTGACTTCAGCCTCTCCTTATACAGCTTCTCCTCAAGGCCCTTCACCTTGGTAGCTCTCCTTTGGACACTTTCTAATAATCTAATCTTTCTTACACTGTGTTGCCCAAAACTGCACACAATATTTAAGGTGAGGCTGCTACAGTGCAGAGCAGAGCAGGACAATCCCCTCCCTTGCCCGGCTGGCGATGCTGTGCCTGATACCCCCCCAGGACACAACTGGCCCTCCTGGATGCCAGGGCACTGCTGACTCATACTCAACCCTTCTTTTCTAGTTAAATGGCAGTAGTAAGTGCTTCAGAATCATTGCTTATAATATCAGATTTGATCTAATGAAATGTAAAATCAGAAAATGTTTATTAATTCAGTTTATAAAATGCTAAATTTTTTTGTGAGTTTATGTGTTCCATTTTTAAGTTTTTTTTTTTTATTACTTTTTTCAAGATATTTCAGAGTCCTCAGTTTTTGACACCTACAGTTATGGATGTTGGAGGTTGGAAGCAACTTTATTAAGAGCATATTTGAGTCTTTAAGTTAAGCAAAAGCCCTCTAATACCTCTTTAGATAACAGAACTTCATTTGTCTGAATAAAACTTTAAGATTAACATTCTTTTGCTCTTCGAAGATGTCTGTAAAATATGTTGTCTTAATATACACACTCCCTGTTCCCTTATAGATCTCATGTATACGTAAAATACATTTTGTTTTTGTATAACCTTATGTCATCAAACTGGGTAACAGTGTAGATATTTTAAGTAGAATATTTTTTTGAGTTAAGCCAGAAGAAAGGTCTAAAACTGGATAAGGTGAACTCATTCAGTCTTAATAAACAATGTATAAAAATCAGAGTAACTCTAGAAATCATGTTATAGTTAAGCTGTTTACTAATTTGTGAAGTCCTATGATCTTTGAAAAGTGAAGATGAGAGAAATTATTTTATTAATATATGGTATTGATTCATTTTCAGAAAATGCTTAGGATAATAAATAAACTAGCTCAAATCCTATAAAAAGTTAACATATATGAAAGTAGCAGTAGATTTTGTACAAGTTACCATGGTCTATTTTGATGTACAGTATATAAATGCCCTACTTTCATGTAGGTTACCCCTCTTTATAAAGGATTTCTTGCATGAGACTGGAGTTCTATGCAAATTTCAGTAAAATTGTTACCATATAACAAAGGGATCCCTGATGTGAAGACCAAATGCAGTTTTCTTCAGAGATATTGACAGGATGCCCTGAGATGCTCTGGTGGTACCCCTCAGAGACCCAACATCGAGCAGCAATATGAGTGCAGAGGCCCTCTTCAGACTCTGATGGGGATGTTTTTATAACTAATGCACCATAAAAGGTGAACCTATTGCAACTTTGAAAAGTGATGGCACGTTTTTGAGGCAATAGTACCAATACACTAAACTGATATTCAGAAGACAATCCAATTGTGTCTCACAGCATACCAAAGCAGCTGATAATTTTCTGTTATTCAAATAGTAGTCAGTCAGAGGTACTACTAGTAGAACTAAGCAGTCTGCACTGCTGTTCTCACTTTTACTCTAGAAGCTGTAGATTTAATGTGCTACCAAAGGGAAATCCAAATTTTCACCTTCTAAACACAGACAAAAAATATAAGCTGTGATTGAAGGCAATGATTTAAATGGAATGGAGGGTTTTATTAAAAAAAAAAGTGTGTACAAGACCAGTTAAATACTATGCCAAATCTGATTAGTTGCCCTGTTTATATCCCTGGCAAAAAGTGAAATGTATCCTTATATGGAAACCAAAAAAGTGCCATGGGTGTTTAACTGCATACAGATAATGCTCATCATTTTTGCCAACCTTGAAATAAAGTACAGCCAGTTTTCAACGTCTAATAAGATCTGACATATTAATTACAGGGTTGTTTTTGTTTTCCAGTTTTAATTTCAGGGCACTTGTAGTTCAAGCACAGATTTAACTAACAGCACAATTTTGTCAGACACTATTGCTCCTGGCACACCAGTATAATAAAACTAGATCTTAATGAAACTGGAGACAACTTGAGCAGCCTCCCTGAACTTGATTTAGAGATTGTTTGAAAGTGAATGCCACAAGAACAGTTTTACTAGAGAAATGGGAACTTACCCATTTCTATTACCTTATACTTTTTACTCTCTATGACCATAAGCACGTTCCTTCATGTGGTGCTGTGATGAAGATTCTACCCAATTCGCTCCATGCCAGGAAAAGATGGAGAACTTCTTACTGGTACTCCGAGGTATATGACATTGGTTCACATGGTTTAAAGCAGAGCAAAAAGGAATAAATGACCACCATTGTATGAACCAAAGGGAAAACCTCCTGCAGCATAATTCAAGGGGGAACTTTAGCTTTTCCATTGGGGTCAAATTGTATCTAAAGTTGTCTAAGGTTCATTCTTAAAAAAAAACTAAAAAACTTCTGAACTTAGTGAAACTAACATACCAGTGGTATCTCCCTACAACTAGATTTACATCCATCTCAATTAATCTTTATTTTCAAAGTAAATGAAAATTTATTTTTACAAAGAAACCAAAAAACAACCGATTTTGAAAGCAGATTTTGCTAAACTTCTTTATAATAGAGTATTGTTTCCATATGAAAATTATTTCAGTTCCACATCATTCAGTTTAAAGTAAATCAACTGCTACTAAGTTTTGAAATCTTACTAGGTTGCAGTGACTTTTCATCAGAAAATGAAGATAAATAGCAAATTTTTAGCTCAAAATTCTGAGAACACCTCACTCAGTTCTGCTATGATTAAAAACCCTGGGACTAGGACTTCCACAAGACCTGGTTATTTCCTGCAGGTAAGTAGGTTTTGTTCAGTGTTTTATTCAGATTTCCTATGGAATGCTTAGGGTTGTATTGAAGACTAGAACTTCTGTGGAATTTATGTGCCAGTTATGCACTTTTGCATTTAAACTCACCTTCAAGTACATGTTGTGTGCATCCTGTAATTTTGGTTATCAGTTAAAATATAATGGAGGACACACTGTCACACTTCAGCTCTTATCTGGATCACATTCTTCGGTTTTCTTTCTGGTCAAAAACCTAGAAGACAAGGGTTCTGTGGCCAGATCACGGCTTCATAGAGAGACTGAAGCTTATCAAAACTATCATCAACTAGACCTGGAAATAAGGATTTAAAGCTAATTTAGATTTTACTTCCTGTCCTTCACATGATAAATCTCATGATAAGCATGTGCAGTCCTGACATGACAAGAATAAAAGTGCCATTCTTCAAGACAGCTAGAAAAGGAAGATGATATTTATCCTCTGTGGACTAGAGACAAAATATGACAAAAGGGAATAATTTTGGAAGATCCATTGGGCTTTCAAGTCATAGCCTTTGGAACTAGTAAAGATGTTTAAGAAATAATTGTAAGAAGATGCCAGTAACAATGCATCTGAAATAATAACAAATTCTATAAGAACCTTTATTTTATGAAAGCTTTGAGTCTCATAACTATGAAATTTTTCTCACGTTGATCATTTGTCATTGAAAATGTGTGAAAGAGACCTTAAAAATATAACTTGTAGCTTCTTATCTCATGTCTGTACTGAGCACAGAAAGACAGAGCTATTAAAAAACATGTTCCATCACTGAAAATTCATGGCTGGAATTTAAATTGGATTTCAAGATCAGGGGAAATAATGTCGTAATGAGTGTTAGTATGCAAAAAGTTATAGAAAGTTAATGGACTTTAAAAACTGACACATTGCTCTAGAAGACTCATTAACACATTCCTTGGCTTCATAAGAGAAATAACTAATGATAGATGCATTGAATTAATTAAAGGAAGAAGCTCCAGCACACAGATATATATGTAGGGAATGACAGTGATAAACTATGAATTAAAGGAAGAAAATAGAGTTATTGTAAAAAGAAAATAATTCTTGAATTAAATGTACCTTGATAAAACTCTTCTGTTTAGGTTCAGAAGATTTTGATAGTCATTTTTTAACTCCTTTGAAATTTTCACTTCTGAAATTGAATGAGACAGTATTGAAGCTTTAAAAGTTTTTCAGTTATCCCAGAAACTCAATTTGAAGGAAAAGGCGGCACTGTAGTAATGTATCTGCATATTTAATGACAGTGCTGCCCAAACTCAAGAGATTTCAATATTATACCTGAAAGAGAAAATTACTTAGCTGTAACTTTGCTCTTTAAAGGATGTCATTATACAGGTTCTCATTATCCAAGCTCAAAACTCTACCATGGGAGCAGAAGGATTATACCTGTTCTATTAATTTAACAGGAATAAATGGGCAATGAAAAGCAAAGGTGTCAGTACTACCCTGATGATCTTCTTGATTCAAGAGACTTCATGAAAAAACTTAGGATTCACAAGGCAACAAGAATATACATTTAAAATGTGAAGGCAAACTATCAATATATAACAAAGACACTTTAGATACTCTGTTCTAGAAATGATGGTTATTTTCCTAAATGTAGCAGGCCAGAAGAGAGTGAAATATAAACACATTTTTATCAGTAATCCTGCAAGTAACGTAGTTAACAATCTCACAGTCTATTACAAATTAAATTATGTTATATATATAGAATTCTCTTCTAATAACAATCCATATGTTACATGTATAGAATTCTATATCACTACCAACCATTATATTCATAATGAGTCCTGAAACTTGGTAAGAGCGTGAAATGCAACTCTGAATCAAAAAGAATAATACAAAAATTAAGCCATAAAAAATCCCCATAAAACCTATTTATACAAATAAAATTGCAAAAAAAATTATATACTTGTGATGCATTTTATGTAAATCAGGGAAAAATTATTTCATAAATCAAGTGTCAAAAGTGTATCACAGTGTTCCTACAAAGTGCAGCTCTGGTAAACAGAATGTGAACTGATCTTAGCAAATGAGTACAGGAGGTCATTACCGCAGAAATTTATGTGAGATAGTTAAAATTGATTAAATGAACACAATTGCATTATACCTGCCAAAAATGTAAGGAAGGTTAGATCTTCCCTCCAGCTCTTCTACAGTTCCTTTCTAGTTCTGACCTTAAGCTCCATGCAACACAGTAAAAGTTCCAACACCTCAGAGCCATTTCAATCCCATTGTACAGCTCATAGGCAAACTGAGAGACAAGCACGCCCCTTAATTCTACTCAGGGATGTGGGTGTCACATGCATGTGAAATAAACACAGTCATGTTATCAGCATAAATAAAGATTTTCTTGTAAAAAAAGTATGAAACAATGAGAAATAGATAATTGCATTGAATTTTATTGGTGACTAATGACAGACTATAGGATAATTCAGATAAGGACCTACTTGAAATCTGACATATTTTAAAAACAAGAGAAAGAGTAAAAAGTAAAGGCAACACACACACATGGTTTAAAACCGGAAAGGTCATAAAATAAAGATCCATAATTAAATTAAAAGAGACAAGTCAGCTAAATAATCATGTAATGATTTGCATTTAAAACTCCATCCTGTATGTCAAAATTACCTTCCAAAAATGAAGATATTTCAGATATATTTTACAGGAACCTAGGTTACTTAGTCAAAGTTCTCAATACTATAAATTATTACTTGTTGAGTATTTCAATTACTTTGAAAATAGAGTATAGTGTTGAAAAAAAGCAGGCACAAAAATCTCTAATTCCTCTTGGTGGCTTCCTTAGGACAAATAAATTTCATCTAGATATCAATTCAAGAAAGACACAAATTTATTCAAATATCTCCATAAATCTGGCATACTCCATGCTGGATACACAAGCTATAGAGTGTGCAGATGTGCAATAAAACTGACCACTGTAGTTCTGATCTCCTTACAGAAGGGAGCAGTTAAGGCTGACCACAGCACAAAAATAAAAATGGTGATCCTTGTACTTAAGTAGAAGATAAAGTAATGGATATCAGACTATACCATGTTATATCACTTTTCCAGCAGGCCAGGAATACTACATCCACCAGTTTTCCATAGTAGCTTTGTAAAGCTGCCACCATGTAAAATTGAATTTTTGTAAGTTAAGAAAGTCCTGTACTAAAAACTAAAGATATAAATAAGAGGTTTTACCCTGTGTTTAAAGAACAGCTCTGTCACGCTAACTATGTATTTTAAATAGTATAGGATGGTGTCACAGTGTGGGAGAAAATGTAGTTCTGATCTTTGACATATTCCCTCTTTTTTTTATGTTATTTCACATTGGCACTGTTTACATTCTTCAGCACCAGGGCTTGGTGAGAAAGATTTTCACTGATTAATCTGATTTTATGTCTCTTACTTGAAAGTTTGAAAAGCAGATTTAGATCTGCATATTCACCCCTTAAGCAATTACGTTGCTGATCATGCACCCTTCTTTCCTGGAAAACAGTTAACACTGCATTCATGAGGGATACATCCTAATCACACAAACAGAGATGTGTTTATTACTTCATAAAATTATGCTGGTATTTCTTATCCTTTGCAAACTTGTTTTCAGTCATCTGTCTTATTTTTACAGAGGGATTCTAATTCTCTTTTTAGCTAAGGAATTCAATATCTCTAAGGTGTATTTTTCCTCTGTAAACAGAGGAAAAAAATGTGCAAATGAAAGAAACACCCTAAACCAAATAAAAGTTCTTGGTTTTGTCATATATATAATTCCATGTTATAGGTTTGCAAAGCATGTATAATTTACAAATTCAGTCATTTTTCTCAAGCTGCATTTTTGCAGCAATAATGAAGAGTTCAGATACACATAATTGAGAATATAATTTTTCATGCTGGAATGCTCTGCACGTGTAAACTGTCGCCATGCTTCACTCTGCCAAGGAAGAAGCTGGAAGGTATTCCTACATTCTCTGCAACCATCAACCTTTAGGTCTTCCAGAAAGAGAACTATGGTCTCTAGGGACTAGAGCAAAGGAGGCATCACTGGAGAAATGCATAAAAGAATGTTAATTCTTATTTAAATTGCTGGTTATTTTTGGAGAGTTAGCTGCAATAAAATTTACTGAACAGAAGCTTTTTATGAACATCTCGTAGAGAGAGAACTGGCCAGGTGTAAAAATTTCCTATGATATACTCCAAGCAATTGTGTTTGTAATACAGTATTCTTATTGTCAACTATATGTTTCAGAGAAAAAAAATCTGGAAGAAAACAAATAGTGCAATGACTAGTTATGGTTTTTTTCTGAAATACAGAAAACCCTTCCCATAAATACATTTGTCTAATTAAAGTTATTTGATGTCTACAATAATAGAAGTTAGCTAGGAAACTAAGAAACATGATTCAGTATTTTGCCCATAATTGTAAAAGCTTGGCTACAATATCCATTGCTGAGAGTTCTGCTGGTAATCTATTTGCAATGGCTACATTCACGTCTCGCAGCAGGATCCCACTAGAAGGTCAGTCATGCATAAAGAGGTGAAGTATTCTCACAACAGGGGCACAATCTTTTGGAACAACTGGCAGATCAGCAGATTCTACTTGTTCAACCTTAATAAAGACTCACAGCAGTGACTCTGTTTAACCAGCAGAGTTCAAAATCAGAACCCTTGTCCTTGACAGAAATTGGCCCCAGATTGCTTCTGAAACTGGACCCATAACACAATAACCAATCAATTCCTGCCATGCTGCACTCTTACCTTGATGACCCATTTAATAGCTGGATATTATAAGGTCCTTTTTGGTATTGTGACAGTCAAAAAGGTCAAATGGGAGAGTAATTTGTACCCTTACAAATTTGGAAACCTGTCACTGGAAAGGCTTTTGTAAGTGTATGGTATTTTTATGTAAATATAGTTATAACCATAACTAAAGGAAACTAAAGAAAAAAGTGATGTTGGAGACATTGCAAACATTTTAAACTCCTTTATTTGACATTACTCCATGTAAATATTAGAAGTGAATTAGGCTTTTTATACTATTGTTGATGAGGATGTCACTGTTCTTTTTTTTTGTTTATTTTTTAATGTACATATAGCTTAAATGAAGCAACAGTTTTTCTTTTTTCCTCTATTTGTTTCCGATTTGTGCAATCTGAAACCGTGATTTGAACCAGGTTCCATTCATAGCAGACCAGGTACAGAAAGAAAAACTGAGATCTCTGAAGTCCATTATCACTACCCAAAAGTGACTTACAGTAGCATAAAAAATTCATTAAATTACTTTTTAATTTCTAACAGAAAACTGCCTATGTGACATAAAATCACATTTCAGACTGTTAAATACAGAAATGGAAACATTTCTTCATGGCTTTCATTAGCAATATTTACAATGACTTCCTCAGATTAAATAATTTCTAGATCATTCTGATTTTACTATGATAACATACTCAATAGGTTGTATATGCCCTCAGAACATCATCAACAGCCTAAAGCATAATAGAAAGGGCATCTTAGCTGTGACAAAGATATACATTGTAAAGCCTGGTAGTCTAAAGAACTACAATGACTGAAGGAGGGTATGCAGAAGGAGAGTTTCTTTATGAAACTGTTGAAATATGTGGTGAGGCAAACTGGAAAAACAAGGCAAGTAGAAAGCACTGAGAAGAACAACATTTTTTACCTACCACAATGGTCTTGGAAAAAATTTAGAGAGAATACCCTTGAACCTAGATGAAGAAGCTTTGTACAAAATAAAATTTTTTATTTTATGTTAAAGTGGTAAATAGAAGGTAGGTTCCACTTTGGTAATACTTCTTGGCATATACTAGAAGTGGTGGGACTTTTTCTCTCATTCCAGTGTAGTGAAGTCTTATTGCTCGAAGAGTGACAGGTATCCACAATGCAAGGTCTGCCCTACCGAATATGCCTGGGGAATGTTGCAGAGGAACTCAGCAGTGCTACTGTTGGTAAAGGATTTAGCCCAGCCATGAGCATTCTGCACTTTGCTGGGTTATTACTGCATACAGGAACTGTACTCAATTATCAGAATCAATGTTGAGCAAAGGTGGTGCTTTTGCAAATGCAAAACTGTGTAGAAATGTCAACTGCTGTCCTGAAAGCAATGTAGCCAAGTCTGCAGTCAGGCTGTCATCATCTGTGCTTGTTTGAGCCCAGTCATGTATCAACAGAAGCTTTTTAATTCTGGTGGTCTTCACTAGTTTTTTCTGTCTGCATGGTGTTCCATGGTGCAATGTGGGTAGGTTTCATTCCTGGATGAAACTGACTAGTAAAGTTGATCAGAATTCAGAAATTTGAAAATTCCTTCATTTTTATTCTCTTTAGTCAGAGTTATTGTAAATGTTTAGCTCTGTTTTTGAGATTATTCTGCATTAGAACACAACTAATATTGATAAAAAATTACATAAATATTTAAATTTTTAGTGAATCATTTAAATAAATATTTATATGTTGACCAAATTAAATAAAATAAAGTGAATATTTGGAACCAACAGGTAATATGTGCAAAGTCTGTTGTTTCTATTTTCCACTTTTGAAAGTAAACACATCCAAACCAAATAAAAAACTCAACCAAACAAAACTCTGCAGATATAATTGTGTTAATGAACAGAAATATATTCTCAATAGTCATGTTAAGGATCCTAATTATCAAAAATGATTGAAGATCAAATATAAAGCCTGAAGGAAATTAGAACCATCTACAGGTTGTAGAGGAAAAGAACGTGAACAATTGCCCTGATCCTTTACGTGGTTTCATCTGCTTATGTTCCCATGTTTAGGTAATTTCTCTGTCTCCATAAGCAGTTTTTACGAAACCGCAAAGAATTAACACATTTTCTACACGCATTAACCCAAATTTCTTTTTAGCTCTCTAGACCAGAATACTGTACAGTACATTAAAACCCAACATACCTCACTTGTAGATTGCAAGGCTAGTCTTTCACTAAAACAAAATAATGTGAATTGTGCTTAAATAATATTTAGATTCAGAAACATTTAGCTGCATGTAAAGCAGACTCTTCTGAATTTTGTCATGAATATCAAATGAAAAACTGATAGTAACTCTTGAAAAAAGCTATCTTACACAGAAGTTTAATTCCAGCTCTGGAACTTGCAGAAATCAGCTAATGTGGCTGATGACAATTATAAGAGTATATCATGCATGAAAACATATGACAGGATATATGCCATGCAGAAATTACATTTTAGTAGTTTTTAAATGGGAATACTTGTTTTTATTTAGACTATTTTTTAAGTACTTAGGCATCCTTCTGTTGTGAAAGAAACATCAATTAAAAATAAGTAAAAGTGAATAAGTGATTGTAAAGGAAATAAATCTCTGGTTCACTATAATCAATAAATTTATGGAACTCAAGGTATAAATTATGGCAACACTAGATTTTAACAGCATTAATTCATCATACTTTAGAGTGCTGCAAGATGCTTCCATGTTAACATTACAAAGTGATACATAATTTCTTTTTTGATGGTAGTTCTTCTTTTATAGAGTTGCTTATCTTCTTATGCTTGTGTAAATCAAGAGTTATTCTACTGAAATAAATTGTTATAACACTGTAAACACATTCAAATTGAAGAAAACAGAAATAGTATGTCTCAAGTGGACTACTGGAAAGGTTTACAATAAAGAAAAAATATAACTTGAAGATCTATATCAGTAGATAGGAATAAATGCAAAATAATCTTCTTGCTCAGCATCTCAGCATTCCCATATGTCTTAGAATTAGAGAGCATGGATCAAAAATGTAGTTCTTATTTTGTTTTCAATAACAGAAAATTGTAGGTAGAAAGAGTTCCAGGGGAAAAAAAAAGAACAGTATAAATAAATATCCCAATCAATAGATTACAAGCTGATTGCTGTGAGTAACGAGAAGTAGCTAGGAGAACCAGATGCTTTATTGCTCATATAGAATCTTTTTCAGAAACAGAAGTGCACCAGAAGGGGTTTCCTAAGTACTGAGAAATATTCAGAGACAACAAAACAGGTCTTCTTGTGAATTAAGGTAGACTGAAGGCATTTTCAAGAAAAGGAAAGAGACTTTATTAGACCAAATATTCTGGTTTGGGGATTCCTTCAGCAGGTAGACAATATCCTAGAATTTCAAATTGCTTATTCCTATCTTGTATTATATAAACTTGAATTTCATCTCAAAGACCCAAAGAACACACAGACAGGATGCTTACAAGTATGAGAGCTTTTATCTGTATAGTTTTTTGATCCACTGAATGCTCTGCATAATTTTGGTAATGGCACACAACTGAGCTAGTAAAATGCAGATTAATTTCCATTATGCAATATGTAGTTACTACCTAATTTGCAAAAGGTTTTAAAAAACTCTGGCCTGCAGTAACCAGTTTTCTGACCCAGACATCCAGATGGTGAGAACTGTGTTAACAAGGCCGAATCAGACCACAAAGACCTTCTGCATGACTTTTGAATGATCTCAGAGCTATTTCTATTGCCCGACATGAAATTCTGTACCCATTGTCTAGACTGACAGAGGTTCTATTGTCAAGCTGAAAATAAAGCTTTCACATGCAAGTTTTCTCCAGGCTCCTACACTAAAGTAGACTGACAAAAACCTCATTGTTCTTAACATCTTCATGTTTAACAGAAACTAACACTAGGGTTGGCCACATTATTTCTTCAAAATAGTAATTAAGACTGATATATAGCTAAAGAAGACGTGGAAGTTGTCTAGACTTGAGACAAGCTTCCTGTTTTAGGCCTGTAAAAGCCAAAGAAATACAAATACTGATATTAAGAACTATGACAGTGTAGGTCTCTAGTTTAGTATAAGCAACTCTTTCATTATTTAACTTGGTCATACATAATTCCTTGAAACATATCCAGACAAAGTAATTAAACTAGTATAAGATATTTCAGAATATTAATTTTCTCTTAGCATTGCAGCCCTACCAATAAATTTATTTTGAATGCTACTGTCTTTTTGCAAGCTTTGCAAATAAATTTTTGTGTATAATGTGGTAACCTACCCTCATTTTGTTATAACAGATTTCAAGGGGCTTCTAATATGTCTCTGGACTGTAAATATAAAGTTCATATATTAGATTGTATTGAATTAAATAATTGCTATAATACTGATCTGTCAATCAAATTGCGACACTACATGTTCATAACAGGAAAGCCCTGACTTGTAGCTATGCAAACAGAACACAGACATATTATTTATTCCTTCAGGACTTAAATATGTGAAGAAATGTTTTCACTTTCCTACTTATCCTTTACAAAGGGTCAGTGTCAACTACATTTGACTATTGCTTTGCTTTAAAGTTAGCAAGCATTTTGAAATGCAGTCATTCCCTGTGTGACAAGAAGGTCTGGGCATGTGTAGAGAGCTCTTAAATGTATGGCTCCAAGGTATTTTACTTTGGGTAGTTTTCAGTGTGAGGGCAAATCAGTTCAGTGCTCTATCCCACTCTACCTCTTGCTTCACGTAAAGCTTTTGAGCACGTCTATATTTGTTACAGAAATGAGTTCATTATTACAGGAGCAAGAGACTTTTTGAAGTTTTCTACACTGTGTAACAGAGCATGCAGTAGTAATGTTCTCTTTTGTGAAGTGTACTGTGATGATATTGCTGTGCCAAAGAGCTGCTGGAAGGAATACTCATCACATTGGATGTAGCATTACTTTAATGCACACATACTGTCTTGTATGCCTGAGCTGGCTGTATATTACCTTTCTTCGATATAGCACAAAGATCTAACTTTTTTTGAGTCAAGGTATGAGTATTCTCAATCGTGGACAGTAGTATATACATAAGTTATTATTAAAGCCTAGTGCAGTGGGTTCAGGTTTTCATTTTGGTTGGGTTGGGTTTTTTCAAGTTTCAGTCTCTCTTAAAATGTAAAGGGGAAAGAATCTTATTCTAGGAAAAAAAATTCATTGTTACATTGATGCTGAAATTTGCAAAACCATATATTAGACTTTGTACTAGACTCATATTAAATTTAATTCATACCAATGCCACTAACTTGCTGTTATCTGCTCTGAAATATGACTGACTTCTGTCTTGCCATCACTCATTTTTTGCTGCGTTGAATAGAAAATGATGGCAGTTGCTGCATTTTGTAAAGAACATCTATTGTTCATCAAGCTCTAAAAATATCTACCTGTGGCATGGGTAGAACTGGTGAAGTGGTTTCACTACTTAATACAAAGGTTTTTCTGAAAAAAGGGACAAAGACTTTCCTTCCCCCTCCCCTGACAATATTCAGAACCAGCTGTTAGTATGGAGTTCAGTCTTTGGTATTAGTGGAAGTTGATAAGTGACCCTTTATCCGCTGAACTTTGTCCAAATTAAGTTATGTAACTCCAGTCTTGGACAGTGAAATTGTTTGGACATGGCCTTTGGTGAGCCTGAAATTCTGACTGGGAGAATAAAATCACTGATGTAGATTCGGGAGTCCCTTCTGGCTATCTGGATCTGACCTTTGCTATTTCTGATGCAATGGCTGTTATCCTTCAGTCAGTGTTAAGAAAAAGCAATCACAGGGTTGTTTAAATGCAGCAGAGATATTTTTAAAAAATTTCTCATTTGAGAAAATGTGAGAGAGAAACACTGTATATGTGATGGCAGAATAAAACTCTCAACAATGCTGCAAAAGTATAGACTGTAACTGGTAAAAACTCTGGAATGAATTGTGCAAAGGAAAGGTCAAACAGTTTTCCCTACAGAACAGTGAAGATGAAACACAGATGAAGCATCTGAGGAAGATGTGTTTATCTTTGCTGTCATTGTTAGGTGACAGAGACTGCAAGACTCACTGAGATCAGTCTCAAGCACTAATAGTGTTACTGTTGCATACTGGTCTTGGCAAATTATGTGATAATGAAAGAGCCCTGAAGTGTTTTCCTTTAATGGAAAAACATTGCTATAGTATCACTCTCAAGTTTCATTTTATTCGCTTTCAGACAATATTGTAGCAAATTTTCATTTCCCTCTTTTCCACTTTTGCTTTCAAAGGCTTTTAAGGTTATGCTCTTTTGGCGGCCTATAATGAATATGACTAGGTGTGCATAGTGTTTGTAACTGTTTTAAAACATCAGCTGGCTTTTATGCTTTCCTTTTTTTGTATTGCAAATTGTAATTGTGTTTAAACTAACAAAAAGAAATACCAAATGTGATAGCCCAGTCTTGCCTATTCTATCTTAAATTAAAAAATACATTAAAGACACTAAAGATCACACAGTTTCAAACCTAATAAATTTGATGGCTTCCTTGGGGCTAAACTGGCTATCACCATGACCCTGGTGAATAAAGCACATTGACAAGAAAGTTAAATTATTTTACAGAACTGCTTAAACTGGAAGTAAACAAGCCTCTGATAGAGGCTTTTAGTTCAGTATGTGACAAAAAACTTGTAATGTAGTGGAAAAACCTCTGAATAAGAAATTTAGAGAGAGTACCAGATGAATACTGAGTCTAATTTCTGGACAACGACAATAAATGTTGGAAAATGGCAAAAAGGGTTATATGAATTTCCTAGATTAACAAGAGGGACTCTCATAACAAGAGGTGATAGGCATTGGAAGAAGGAAGAAATGTGAACCCAAATGTTTTATCAAGAACCTTTGAGAAATCATGGTTTGGGAACACATGCAGTCTGCAGGTAAAATGTTTGTGGCATATACAGTCCTTGCAAGTTAAATCCTTGCATTACAGCCAAGCAAGACTATGTGTACAAACAAGGGAGTCAGTTCAATTTCAGGAGATATAAAGTAGTAAAGAAAGCTCTCAGGATATTCTGTATGACAAATATGTGAAAGACTGCTGTGAGACCGCCCCATCAAATGTGCTAGGCTATAAACCAGTTCTATTTTCTGGCAGTCATTTTAAGGCTATGAAGACATTTTTTAAGTTTAAGCTTTACTTTACAGGAAGGTCCCCTATACATATCTAACAGTAACTTGGAGAGAAATGGAAATACACAAAAAAGATATATATATACTGAATGTTATTTGTATTTTAAAGGAAAAGGGAAACTAATGTCAAAATTACAAATTACACCTCTTTTGAAAATTCCCATAAATAAATATTAGCTTTCTGCAATTGACATTTAAGCTTATATTTTAGACCTTATTTGAACTTGATTTCTTTACAGACCAATATTTTAATACAAATTTATTGTCCTTAATCAATAAGATTTTCATTTTCCAAGCTGTGGTGAGCTGACCCTGCTGGACATCTGGTGCCCATCAAAGTTGCTCTATCACTGCACTCCTCAGCTGGAAACGGGAGATAAAATATAACAAAAGGCTCATGATTAAGGATAGGGAGAGATCACTCACAGATTACCATCATGGGCAAAACAGGATCACTTCGGGAAATTATGTTTATTTATTACTTTCAGATAAAAGGGAGTTTTTGATTTGTTATAAGACAATTGAGTATATATGACTTTATGAGGGCATGGAACCCCAAGAACATCTATCTGGGTATTTGCATTAAATTATACTTAAAGAAGTTTTTAAGGAATCCTACTCCACTCCTTTACCCTCTCTTTTCATTAATTGATGGGGCCCTCCAGATTATTAATCTCTGGAAATGTTGTCACTTTCTTTAAGCAAAACAGGGAAAGACAAGGTGTTCTGTAATAAAAATAGAATTTGAACGCCACAAATTTTGATGCAGAAGTCTGTGTGTGAAATTTTTCTGGCATCTCCTCATAAGTGGTGCAATTTGTGTTCTGGGGCTATTAGTGGCGTTTTAGGTTTAACGTGATACTAATGGCAGCTTGCTAACAGTACTTATCCCTTGGATACCAAGCTGCTGATAGCATGAAAAAGCAGTACATTTTTTCCCCTGGTATCAGTAATAAAGTGTCCCAACTGCTTTACCTACAAGAGTTTCAAGGACCACATTTTCCAATACATGGATCATTGAGTGAAATAGGGGGCATTTGTTTTTTTGGGAGTGGGATTTAGTGTAAGAATGAGTTTGGGAAAGATTTGAATAGAAATTAGGTATTTTGCTAAATTGTATTTGTTCTTCACTCATAGGCCTAAAGTTCTTCTTTTGCACTGGACTCCAAAAGATGTCTTTTCTTCATTGCATAAATGTCCTAAGTAAATAGTGGTTGTCATACATTCCTGCTCCATCCAAGCCTCTGCAATACTGTATTTAAGACAAGAGGTGAAAAGTGAAAAATCTAAATACTATTAACCAGTGGATTAATCTGAGCTATTAATAACTCAGCTACCTTGAAGTCCTCAGGAGCATCTCTCTCTTCAGAGAGAGATGTTATAGACAGGTTACTGAGATAACAAAAACGCTGAATTAAAAACTGAATAATCTTTGACAGAGAAAGCCACACTAGGTTCAAAATTGAATTAGAAAGTAACAACCAGCTATTATGATGAATTATATCAGCGTCATTAAATAAGCCTTCTTTAGGAAAAGGTTCCTGTAGCAGGGTTAGTTTTTTTCTGATTGTTTGCACAGCTTGCCAGAAGGTAATTTAAATGTTAAAATCAACTCTTAAAGGACCTGCAGAAAAGTACCTGATATTTAATTCTTATTCCTGTGCTTTTTGTGAAGCCAAAAATGCCTTCATTTTTGTTTCATGTACAACACCCAGGAAATTACAGGTGTTTTACACTAAAAAAAATTACCATAAAGGGAAATGGATTTTCATTCATATCAGAGAAATTCCATTCTGCAGTTAATTCTCTGGATTCATATTTCCACTTCCTTTTCGGATTTCCAAAATTCAGTCCCTAGGTTATGGGCAAATTTTGAAGATTTTCAAAGCCCTTCATTCCAGGCCAACCCATTGAATATTTGGCTCTGTTCCAAATTTTCTAGTTTTTTCCACTTGCCTTTTGTTAGCAAACATTTTATTTTAGCCTTTCCTTTTCATTTTAAGCCTTCCCTTTTAATTTTTAAGGTTTCCTTGCCTCACTTCCTTCTCCTGCTTCCCACTGGAACTTTATTTTCAGATTTCCAAAATTCAGTCCAGAGGATTTGGGCAAAATATGGAGATTTGTACAGCCCCTCATTTCATCCCAACCCATTGCATTTTTTGGGTTAATTAAAAATTTTCTGGTTTTTTTCACTCACCACTTTTGATCATATCTCCTGTCCCTGGTGGTGGTTGCATTTCTTCTCTGAATTTGGGATTTCATTTCCTTTCATGAAATGAAGAATTTCATTTCATGAAAGGAAATGAAATCTGGCGATTTCAGTGAGGATCAATTTGGCAAGCTTTGGTCCATTTCCCTGCACTTTGGCTCATGCCATGCCATTTGCTTTTTTGCGCTTGGGTGCAAAATTTTCCCCTAATGTTAGCCACCTATTTATTTTAGCCTTTCCATTTCATTTCAAGCGTTTCCTTTTCATTTTTAACTTTCCCTTGCTTCCCTCACTTTCTTCTTTTGCTTCCCTTTGCACTTTGTTTTCGGA
>VZTX01030725.1:72485-102187 GCA_013400915.1 Pardalotus punctatus | reverse complement strand
GCCGGGGCCCTCCCCGGCGCGGGGCGCGTGCGGCGACTGCCGCTCCGCAGCCCTCGGAAGGCTCTGGCCCACCCGCCCGGCGGGCGCGACCCCTGCCGCTGCCCCCGCTCCGGAGCTGCCGGGAGGTGCCGGTTCCCGCCCGGCGCATCTGCGGCTAGGAAGGGGTCACCTGAATTCTCGCCCCGGTTTGCTGGGAGAGGCACCGGCCTGCACCGGCGGGGAAGGTCTCAGGGAGCCTTTTAAAGGCGTCCCGGCACGGGATGTCACCTCCGGTAGCTGGAGGAGGGCTTTTCCGCTTTCTTCACGCGCCTGCATCCACAGATTTTCAAATCAGCCCGCCCGAGGAATTTAATTTATTTTTTCTGCAAAAAGTGGACGTTTAGCAAAATATTCCCTTCCATTGTGGTCTGAATTACCTCCAAGAGGTGAAACAGTGGAACTATGCTCACTAGCTTTTTCCACTCTCCTGTAGTGTCTTCCTTTATTAAACTCACCCTTAGAATCATAGAATCATTAAGGTTGCAAAAGACCTCCAAGATTATCCGGTCCAACATTCGGCTGAACACGACCATGCCCCCTGAATTTAAGATGAGTTGCCAACATGCCCCCTTCATTTTAATTAAATGCCCTACCCTGCCCAGCACCCGCCAGCTGTGCCCCATTTTCCCGGGTTTCATTTCCAGACACTGCTGAGTCAGGCACATAAGGATCCTTTTCCTTGGTAACATTCCTTGTTTCCATCTCTAGCCAGTACATGAACAAAGTTGCTCTATCAAATCCAAAACCCTGCCTAAAGGTGCCCCTGTCTGGGCCCAGCTCAATCAAAGTACAGCACTGTTGCATGTAAAACTAGGCCATCTTCCATTCTGGGCATGTTTTCCATCAAAGGACTAAATTTTGCTCCATTTGGCACTGGAAAAACCTTGATTAAGCTACTGGATACAATTTTGGGCACTGCGCCTTATGAAAGATACAGCATGGAGAGAATCCATAGGAAAATGGGCAACAAAACCTGGCCAGAAAATTGTGTCCTTCTACAAAGATTGGCTTTTGTTTCGTCAGAGGGAAAAGTAGGGGAAGAGGACATGGTAGTGGTGACCTGATACATGAAAGGTCACAGATTGCTCTTCCTCTGTTAGAGAGGGTAACAAACTTAGTAGGAAGTATTGAATTTAATCTAGATAATTTGTCATCAGTAAATTTTGTGGCAAGGAAATCCTATAGTAGCTTACCCAAGGGTACTGGAGTCTTTTTAATATATGAGAAAGACTTGTTTTAGCAAGTCTTTTAGTCTTGCATTTGTGCTCAGCATCCAAGACCTAAAAGCCTTTCAAAGTCTTCATTATGGTCCTTCCAGCCCAGGCAGGATCGAGGGTTGCCTGAAAAATTTCATGTATCTCTGCAGAACCTTAGCAGTCTTTAAAATTTCACCCAAATGTGCTACTGGGGACTGCTCTTAAGGAGCTGGCTAGCAATGACCAACTTTGTGCCCATGCACAGGGTGAAGCAGCTAAAAGCTCTGCTCAGCATGCCCTGGCCAGGTGCTTTGAGGTGTATCCTCAAGGAGATGCAGGGAGAAACACAAACCTCTCCCTACTGCAGAGCTCATCTCCAGCCTTCTTCTGGACTTTTATGGTTTTCCTCTGCCACGGTCTCTTCCATCTTCAGGTAACTCCCTGTCATGCGAGGGTGTCCCATGCCAGGACTCACTGCCTCATCCAGAATTGAGGGACATCCAAGGGCCAAAGCAGGGAATAGGCTGAGGAACAAGAACAATAGGTGAAGGGTGTGGGAAAAGTCCAGTTATAAAGAAAAATGCAGGCAGGCAGTCAATGTGCTTATAGTTCAAAGTAAAGATGTAATTTGTTTTGCATGTATGGAAATGGTGGCACTACATTGGTTTCAAGGATCCTGCAAGATGGAGACAAGAAACGTGGGCCATGATGTTACACCGTAAGGAAAGCAATAAATAAAAAAAACCCACAGCAAAATGACAATGGCAAAAATAGAGTCCTTAGAGCAGACCTTTAAAGAGAAAGAACAGCCAAAACTAGAGTATAAAAAGAGCCATGTAGATATAGTAGAACTAGCCAGGATCCCAGGGGCAGAAACAAAGCACAGTCAAACTGAGGGAGTAAAACAGACTGCATGGGCTAATGCATGGTACACTTCACAATTTACTTTCATGTGTTGGTTCTTTAATCATGTAAGTTCCTAGTAGCTCATTACTCTGTCAAGGGCATAAGTCAAGCAGTTGAAATAAAGTAAAGCTAAACTATTAACAGTTACATCTTATCTTGCTTCTTTGTGTGTTGTTTTTAATTTTGAAGAAAAAGGGTCTGGTTTAACACATAAGAAAAACTAGAAGTCCTCAAGAAGCAAGGAAAACACCAATGCACTCAGAAAGACAGTTTACCTGTACTGCAATAAACCCAGAAAAACAACATCTATTTTTACAGAAGAATAGAAAAGAAGTCCTTACTGCAGATTTACATCTGTAATCAGATGTTAAAAACTAGTCCCAAAATTGTGCACCAGCCAAATGGGATGGCCAGGAGACAAAGGCCATATAATCTGAATGGGAGGGTCACATCTTCCTGGAAGTATGTTCTTCTGGAAGTGGAGTTGTGCTATGACTGTGGGGTGGCTGGTGGAAAATCTTCAAAAAAAAGTGAGGGGTTCATGTGAACAGCAGCTTTGCAGCCTGTAAGCTGAAACCTGCCGAATGTACTGTGGGAGAAGAAGTGTTGTCTTTTCTTTAAACACAATTCTGTGACAGATATTTCAGTTTGCAGTGGGGCCTGTTAAACATGCAATTCACTTGCTAGAGCTAATGGAATGAACCTAAAGAAAGCGGAAAGTAAAACATACGTAAGAAGTGTACGGAGAGCTACATAAAGGAAGCTAATTGCAGGCCCAAGGACCTCTGTTGGGCTATAAAAAACAAATTGCTGCCTACAGGGATGTCATCATCCAGGTATCTGTTGCAGAGAAAATACCCTGCAGAACTCAAAGGCTTAGGAGATACTATAATTAAGGCTGATGTGCAGCTGTGAATTATCTTTCCTTGTGAGTATGGTTCTATGGTACTATACTGCTATCCTTGTGAATATGGTCTTTAGCTATGTGATGATAAGCAAATTTACCCACACAATGTCATTTAGGGAAAAGGCTGCATTTGTCCTGAAAATAATGTATAATGAGAATTGCTTTCTTTGGGATTCTGCCTTGTTGCAGGTAGTGTAAGCAACAACAGAAGCTTTGCCTTGATGTTAAAATGGTTAAATCTGACTTGAAGACCTGGATTCCAATATGACTTCTCCCATGAAGAAGATTCTGGACAATGTTACAATGGAGACTTCAAAACATTCCTAAATGAAAAAAACTGTCTCTAAGAAAGTTTGTAATAGGAATAGATAGTCAATCCATGTATAGCCGTGCATATGGAATAATTGTGAGGGCAGTAAATACTCAACAGCTATTTACTCCATGAGAATTGCCTGTCCTTGAATTGTGAATTCAAGGACTGTGCAGGAAAAATGTCCACATAACGAAAGACCATGTCATAATGCATACATGTGAAAGGTAGAACTGACATTGTACAAACCCCCCCACTTTGCTAATTATTAACCTTTAAGTAATTAATTTCCTGAATTTTGGAGCTTGATTTCACAAGCATGCAAAGAAGAGTTGAGAAGGGAAGGAGGAGATTGTGCTCAATACCACACATCTGGAACACAACCTGCTTGAGAGCAAATGGGCATCTGGAGGGAATACTGAGAGTGATGGGATATGTGCTTCCTGCTGTCACTGAAAGTGTGACATCCCATAATCCAGGTCATTAAAGGAGATGTTAAACACTGTGGGCCTCAGCATTACCCCTACCAAACACCACTAATGACTGGCCTCCAGCTGGACATTGTGCTCTGGCTGAGAACCCTCTGGGCTTCACAGCTCAGTCAATTTTCATTCTGCTTCACTGCCCACTTCACAAAGCCTACGCTTCATCCATTTTTCCATGAGGGTGTTACTGGAGACTCTGTCAAAAGCCTTAATGAAGTCAAGATAAATATCCACTGCTCCATCCTCATGCACCGAACTAGTCTTACTGTAGAAGGCTATCATGTTGGTCAAGACTGTCCTTGTCTTCATAAATCCAAACTGAGTACTCCAAATCATCTTTCTGTGTTTGGAAATGGTTACTGGGATAATTTGTTCCATTACCTTCTTTTTAGGGACTGAGGGGAGGCTGACAGACCTGTAGTTCCCCAATCCTCCTTCTTGCCCTTCTGAAAGACAGAACTGATAATTACTTTTTTCTTCTTGTCAAGAACCTCTCCCAGTCTCCATGACCTTTCACAGATTATCAGCAGTGGCCTCACAGTGACATTGGCCAGCTCCCTCTGCACTTGTGGGTACATCCTGTCAGATCCCATGAACCTGTATATATTTGGTTTGTTTAGATGTTCCCCAACTTGGTCCTCCTCTACCTAGAGGAAATCCTCTTTTCTCTAGACATTCCCACTGGTATCTCAGAAAGCTGAGATTCCTGGAGGCAAATCTTGCTAGTAAAGACTGAAGCAAGGAAGGCATTCTGTACCTCAGCCTGTTCCATGTTCTCTGTCACCAAGTCACTTTCTCCTTTCTGCAGCAGGCCCATACTTTCCCTCATCTTCTCTTTGATGCTGAGATACTTATAGAAGCTCTACTTCTTGCCTTCCACATCCCTCTAGACTCAACTTCACAAGGGCTTTGACTTTCCTAATCCCCTCCATGGATGCTTGGACAGCATCTCCATATTATTGCTGGGCCACTTGTCACTGCTTCCACTTCTTACATTTTTCCTTTGAGTTTTGTCAGGAGCTCCTTGTTCATCTACGCCAGCATCTTGTTGCCTTTACTTGATTTCTGGCTCATTAGGGTGGACCCATCTTTAAGGTGGAGGAAGTCATCCCTGAAAAGCCACTGATCTTCTGGTCTCATCTCCAGGACAGTCTCCCATGGGATTCTTCCCATCAGATAACCGAAAAAACCAAAGTCTACTCTCTTCCAGTCTGGATTGTGATGCTGTTTTTTGTCTTGCTCCCTCCACTGATGATTGCCATCCTAGGATGACATCTTCTGAATCTCTGCTAAACAATTGTGAGCTGTTTAGTATGTTTTACTTTAAGAAAAAAAATAATTTTCAGAAAAATTGCATTAGATTTGTCCTTGACCAGACTTCAGAACTTTGCTTCAAAGTAAAGCCTGTCAGATTTTTTAAAGACAGCTTGTTTTCCTTTGCCTTGATTCTCAAGTGGTTTCTGTATAAAATTTCAGACCAAATTATTTAGCCTTTAGAAGGTGACAGATGATTGAAAACCTGGGTCCCAGAATAAGAAATGCTGGATAACCTTAAGTATTGGTATGTCTACCCTCCCAAACAGTACTATACAGGCATCCTGTCTAGGGAGCCTTTGAGAATAAACACAAATACTTAAAAACTGAGCAATTTCATTAATCGCATCTACACTTCTAAAATTTACAGGGATTATTATTATAATTTCTAGTATACAGACAAAATTTTAAAGAACCAGAGAAATTAAACTAAAACTAAAGTGACTTCCTCAGTATGTAAATTCTTCTAAGAATGTGATCTGAGAATTTAGAAGTGAAATGACTGTTATGAGCAGCATGTGATCTAGTTACTGCGTGTATTTGCTTTACAGTTTCTGGAAACATTTACAAGATTATAATCCTTTAATTTTTAAAAGGCATCAACCTTGAAATGTCACTATGCCATAAAATTATTTATACATGAATAATTTGTTTTTAATCAATGAGCTATCCCTCCTGTTTCAGTGGTTTCAATGAAAGCAGGTGACCACCTAACTAGAGCCAGGACATGCAGTTACAGAGCATCATTTGGTAGCATCTCCTCACTATTCCTGTGTAACATCCATTAAACCTAATTATCAAAAGAACTCTATGGTTGGTTGTCAGGTTCAGATGAGTTTACTTTTCAGAGTTAATGTTTGGTTTTCTTTAGACTCTAGGCAAGGTTATCACAGTCAGTTGATATTCCAAAAGAACTTCCAATTCTTTGCATGTAGCCATGTATTTATGTTTTTTAAAATCCTGTATACATATGTTAACTTATTAATGTCTTCCTTTTCTATACTTCACTACCTACATACGTTGGTAAACATATAGTTTTGATATGCAGCAAATGTTGCTTATGACAATAAAACAAAAATCATGCATGTATTATAAATTCTGTACATCAGCATACTTCAGCTTTGGGGAGGATTTTAGTGGGGAATGTTGAGCCTGACCATCTGCTTGATGAGATGGAAGAGTGCTATGCCCCTATCATGGAAAGACAGAACATACACTTGACCTTATGCAGGCTAGTTATCACAAGGTGACTTTAAGTGTCTGTGTGTTGCAGGATTAGGGGATTGGCTACTTGCTAGACTGCTGGTCCTTCTGTTGCAACTTTCTGCCTTTCCCTTTGTGAGATTACTGCACACCTCACAGTTCTTGCCCTCTGAGAACATGGCCCAGCACAGGGGTTTCACTAGGAGTGAGAAGAGACATCAGCTCTGCTCCTCTCTGTGCAGTTCCAACCACTTTTGTCAATTCAGTCCAACTCTGCCTGAAGAGTTAGTGTCCCCAGTAGCCCCCTGCACCATGTCCTGGCACAGTAATCAATTGAAACCTTGTTCCTCTTGATCAAGTGTTATTTAAAACACAAAGCAATTTAATGTAAAGATGCTCTCAAGCCACCTAACCTCTTAAATCTACTCCTCAGACCTTCTATCTACAAGTTCTTTCAGCCTTTGTATAACTGAACCATCTGCCTCCCAAAGAACAAACAATCCCCTTGCAATAATCAAGCCTAAACAACTATTTGTGAAGAGACTCTGCACCCAGAGGGGATTGCTTTGCCTCAGCTCCTTGGCCTCTAGAGTGTGCAGATGTCCGCAGGACAGCTTCTTATGCAGGCACTGAACCTCTCATGCTCTGAACTTCATGAGAACAACTAGTTTAAAAAAGTTTTTGAGATCAGGTATATGATACTGACTGATCCATTTCTGTGTATTTTTGTATAAAATGTTTTTGTTTTAAAAAACAAGTTGTTTAGTGACTTTTTTTGGGGTGAGTTGCAGTTTCAGAGCATTCTGATTAGGAATCTGTTTCAAACTTCTGGAGTTTTCTCCAGTTTTCCACACTAGACCAAGGGCTTCAGTCCAGGTTTTTGGTTCAATTACTTGAAATCATTTGTTGAGCATTTGCTCTGACAGTGGTCTGGCTGTCAGTGGAAAAACTCCCTTGGAGGGTGCCCACAGCCTGTGCACTTTCCTAGGACAGAGACACATGTTCAAAGCTATGTTCCAAAGTTAACAGAACACAGATTTGAACCCAGGCCTCTGATACCCTTTGTTGTGGGCAAGCAATTAGAGAAAACTGCAATTTCTGCTCAGCAGCTTGCTGTGAAGAACTGGAGTAAGAGCCTCTCTGAATCTTCTTGCTCCTTTTGTTGGGTTTTTTTTTGAGTGTGTAAGACCAGTTCTTAACTTTGAGTGCCTGTTTCTCTCCCCTCACTGGGTAGGAAGAGCTTGAGTGTTTGGTTCAGGCCCATAGGTTTCACTAGGAGGCCAGGAATGTTGGCCAAGCACGCAGCTGCACGGTGGGAGCCTGGGCTAGGGATGAGCTTAGGCTGGTGGCAGAGGATGAGGCAGAGTACCAATGGCCAAGTTTCCTTCCCGGAGTCAGGGCCTACAAGACAGGTACCACAGTGCTCAGTTTGTATCCCCTCCATCAATCCAGCTTGAAATTACCTCCAATTAGAGGATACATGAGCAGAACTTCTTTACTGGGGTGCTTCCTCTTCTGTAACGGGAACACTTTCATCTCTGTGTACACAAGGTCTCCTTTATCCTTCTTTAACTTATAAGCGGGCTTATTGTAGGAAAGTTATGCTAGTGGAATGTCTTAATTCAATCCAGGTTTGTTAAGTTTCTTTTTCACATTCATCCAGATCAGATAAATCGCATGCTGTATTTACTTTTTTTGAGTGGTTGCCTAAAATGTCTAGGCACTGAGGCTGTTTCTCATAATGTGCTGACTTTTGGAACAGACTCTTTATTTACAGGCTTTGGCAAAATGGTTAGATTTATTATTTATTAACCAGAAAACCAACAACCCTTTCTCTTAGAAAGGTGCCGAGTTGCATGAAGTATACAGTGCTATCAAAATTACAAGTTTTGTTCTGGATCTTTTTGTAATTCCTATTATCTATGGTTTGATAGATGTAGTAATTACCATTTTTGGAGAAGGAAATTCTGTTCTTCCTTCTCTTTTATTTTCAGACTTCCCTAACACTTCAGGAACTCTTTTTGCATCAAGAATATTCATGAAGTTCACTTTGAGATCACAGTTACATTTTTCTGTGCCTTGTGAAAAGGCATTTCTTTACTGTGTTATTAATATTTCTTCTGAAATAAATCTGTTTTTCACCTCACAGTGAGTTTCTCTAAGTGAAGTTATGCTCATCGTTATCTTCCTCTTTAGTAAGCCTGGATATAATATCAGTTAGTGTTTTTCTTTGGTTTGAATTGATTTGCCAATATAGCTTTTGCAGGAATATGGCCTTACTTCTCCAATACCTGGCAGCTTGTGCAAAATCTCGTACTTCATCATCACAGGAGTCCAGCTGTGAGAAGTGCACTTTGGAGGCATCAGAAGTATTTGCAACAAATAATAATGCTTTCAAATAATGCTTCCATGTTATTTCAGCACATAAGGGCTTCAGAAACTCATTCTATTTAGCCTACAGTGGAAACCAAGTTAGTGAGAGACCAAGGTTTTCACATGTGGTCAGAACTACTCCTGTGGGAGTATCTTCTGTCCTTCCTGATGTAAATGTGCCATGATGCTTATGAAGACATTTGGGAATTCCTGTTTTCTGACTTCTGGCCTCCTGCTTTGTCTAGATTATTTGTCCCTAATATTCAAATTAAGTACCTCTTGGAGAGCCATGAACATGGGGTGCAGGCAGAGCAATCCAATGTTGCTCCAACAATTGAGGCTTGAGCCCTGAGCCTAAGAGCCTCTGCTCTGGGGCTATAGTTACATGCACAACTTGAGCAGGCAGAAGCTGTCACTGCCAACAGCAGGAGCAGTCCTGCCTTTCACTTATCAATTGTTCCTGTTCCTGTGCTACCCCTCCCTTTGCTTGTGGCTGGGGAACGGATCTGACTTAGAGCCAACTTTTACTTGGGCTGGGTTAGGCTTAGCTTGTATCAGTTCCTGATCTGTTTTGCTGCACTGCTGAATAGAATTTTTTTTTGTGCCAGCACAAGGGTGGAAACAACGTGGAGACAGGGATGATCCAGGTGCCTGGACAAAAGGGAGCTGAAATGACACACTGGCTAAAAGAGTTCATGAAACTCCAGACTTTTCCTCCATTGTTCTTTGCGGGAGTTCAGTTAATGAGGCCAACGAGTTGAATTTTTGCTGTTTTGCCACGTTCCTCATCCGTCTCTGCACAACAGGTGACCCACACAACTTCCCATTCCTCTGGGCTTTTCATGTCCGCAACTCCTGCTTTCCAAGGTGGAACGCTGGGAGCCCCGTGCTCAGCGGAGCCGTGTGCGCCCCGGCTGCCGCATCCCAGGCAGGAGAGTGGAGTCTGGTGGCCAAAGAGAAAACTGCAGCCAGCGAGACCTCACCTGCCACCGCAGGGCTCAACGAGCAGCTTCTGCTCCACCCGCACCACAGCCCCACACGGGTTTCCTCTTGGCTGAGCCACAGCTGGACCAGCTGCTCAGCGCTGCACTAACAGCAGTGCCGGTTCTCTGTAGAAGGGATCCTAACAGGGCTGATGCTTTCGCTTGCTGCTGTGGCTCTGGGCTGGGTTTGGTTTACTGGAGAGCAGCTGCAGATTCCTGTTTCCTCAGACCTGTCAGTAAAAGCTGATGTAGAAGAGCCCAGCTTGCATTGCCCCACTCTCCAGGACTCTGCTGCATAAAATGCATGTAGGCGTGATACCATCTGTCCCCAAACTCGAGGGAAGTACCAGCTGCAGATGCAGCTGGAAGAGCCAACTCCAGGAGCAGCTGTTGATCGGTCTCTTACTCTCAGTTTTAATACACACCTATCCCTGTCTAGGCCCTGTCTGCCTGCTTTTCTAATTATTCACTTAGGTTGGCTTTTCTCAGAACCTCCTCCCATCAAACCATACCATTTCCTGCCACCAGTTCATTGTACTTGACTTTGCTTTGATCTCGCCAGTCTTTGGCTTTTTAAAATAAAAATAATTTCTGTGTAACCAACTATCATTGCACTCCATGGTTACCATTGCAAGAACAAGGATCATAAATGTTGGAATAGCTGGCTGTTGAGGTTGTGAGCAATAGTGGTGAGCTGGGAGAGGCTCTGAGCAATATCACGGAGGTGGGCAACTCTTTCTCCCTTTCTTTGGAGAACTTCCATAGGCATAAGTGGGGGTGCAATGGCATGGCTGTCAAACTCTTATAAAAAGATGAAGCTTGTAGAATGGACAGTTGTGAGATCAGACACTAATGTAAATTGTTCTGTACTTGTAGTAGGGAACAGTGTCTCTTGACATGCGCTCCTTCCCCACAAGGAAAACCTTGTCAAGTTTTCTGGTCCCTATATATCCCCATGTTTGAGCACAATCTGGTCATGCATAAAGATTTTAGGATTCAATTCTCAAAATGATCAATCTTGCTATGTATCTTTGAAAAAAACCCAAGAGATTCAAGTCCATGAGAATTTCATTAGCCAGGCATCAGTATTCTGAGACTAAAGAAAGTAGCTTTTAGAGGAAGCATATAGTTGCAGAGCAAATTATTATTTATAAAGGCTTACAAATGGGAAATGCTTCTCTGATTCTAGCTCTTTTGTTCTTTTAATTTTTTTAAGGCATCTTTTCTAATGAGAACAAAGATAATTTTTGTCTCAGATTTAAACTCTAAATTTAGCAGAATAGAAAATAGAGGCTTGTGCTCTGTTTTTCATAAACAATTTATCAATTCAATATCAGAAAATTGTATGATGCAGGTTAAATCAGCTGTGCTGGATTATAAATGCATTCTTGTTTTGGTCCTTAATTAACTTTTATGTCTGAGTCATCTGGGAAGATCTTGTCTTTCTGGGAAAGAGATGGCAGCAAATCGCTTGGGAAACAAGCAGATTTCTTCAGATCTCACATTCATCTGATTTTCCAGAATGCCATTTCTAAGCTTGTGGGACAGATGGGAAACCTTAAGAGCTTGGAAACTTTGGAGACTGTTGCAGTGAGATTAGTGAGATCTTCATGAACTAGTCAGCCACTTAATCAATGTTGTATCAAATGTTATGTTTCTTTGCATTCCAGGAAACACTGTGGGTAAACATGCCATCTCTCAGAGATACAAGAAATCTTATTTTTGAGGTAAAGGGCAGCAAAAACAATAGGATAATTACAATCTCCTGATTTACCCAATGGTGCAGAGCCACTGAAACACACAAAAAGCCTGAGGAACTTTATAAAATATGCTGTCTTAATATTTTTTCCTTGATCTAAGGACTGCCAGAAGCCTCTGGAAGGGTGCCATTCTGCTGAACAACGAGCCAAGCTTCATGCACATTGTGCTTTACAGGTTTGCATTCTGGTGATAGAAGATGCTGGTGTTAATTCAGCAGAGAGTTGTAGAAGCAGAGAAGGCTGTCAGGACATGTGGTGGTTATGCAGGTCAGTCTCCTCCTTGGAGCTGAACTATTGCCTGACTAGATCAAGTCAGATGTGACCTTGAAATGAAAGTGTCATGAGAGACAGAATGAACAATCCCCTGATTATTAACTCCCCAAAGAGAAATTGTAAATTTTCTTTTTCTTCCACATGCACTGGTCAGAACCTTACCCACACTTCCTCAGCCTTACAGCTCTCTGTTCCCTTCCAATTTGTAAAGCTCTACTCACCTAACAAAACACCTCCACGCAAAATAACAACAAACAAACAAAAAGACATATATCCAAGTTTTCTCAGCTGTTTCTCAGAATCCCTTTCCACCCACTGCCAGTTGAATATAATTTTAAATTGTTGTGTACTTAAGGAAGCAAGGATTGCTACTGAGAAAATACCTAGAAACTTAGTAACTAAGTGCTCACTAAGATTTTTTATCAACTAGGTTTCCTCTGTGGTGCCTATTTAGGCTGACTGTGATTTAAAACTAAACAAAATCGTCTGTGCTGGTACAAGTCTGAGGTCAGTGAGTAATTCTGTGAATACTGATTTCAGAGGAATGACAGCAGAGTATGTTAATAAAGTGAATGCCGAGCAGTACAGCTTGCTTCTGCCTGCTGTTGAGGCTCTTTGTCTAAACCAGGGCTGTCTGTTTCAAGTGCATCTTCTTGTGCTCATCGAAATTACAAGTTAAAACTGTTACTGCACCTGCTCACTCCTAGGCGTCTGAAGACAATGTTAAAATGGAGTGACCCTTCACAGAGAGTTAACTGCTTACATCAAACTGACATGCGAGCATTAATGGTTTCAATTTGGATGTAAATGAGTGGAATAGCAGAAGTAACCCTGCTGTTAAGAGGTATGAAATGGGGTGCAGGCTAAGGAACAAAAATCATCCTACTTCTGAATGTTGATATTTCCTCATCTTTTGTTTCAACAGGACCCATTTACATTCAGATGATGCATATCTTGAGATCTTTTGGCACCAAGTGTGCAATGTTAACTGTCTGGGCAGAGTACATTTAGAAAACAAGGGTTGGGGGGTGTTGGGAAGGGAGGTATTTTTCTTCTTCCCCTTCCCCAGTTGGCTGGAGGTGGGCCTGAAGAAGGTAGGATGAGGTGTGTGGGTGTGTCAATTCAATGTTCTGTACTCATAAACTGTTCAGTTATATAATTATTTCCCCAGATTTCGTCTAACTTACAGTTTTGCTAAGGAAGAGCTTAATTTTTGTGTCCTACTGAATCATGTGGTGTTGCATCTTGGGTCCAAATTTAAAAAAAACAGCCCAATTTGTCTCTTCTTCTGTAAGAAAGAGAGAAATAAATTCAGAAACCTAGATGCTAAAATCTTAAGTGAGTTTATCTGTCCAGAGACTTACGCGTTACTAAGAAATTAAAGAGCGTCAGGAAACTATCTGGACCTTGTTTTTGTTTTGGGGTTTTTTTTTGTTCCTTTTTTTTTTGTTTTGTTGGTTTTTTGGGGTTTTTTTGTTTTGTTGCTGGAATGGTTATGGTCCAGACTAACTGGAATTATCCCAAACCAGTTCTGGGCATAGTTCAGGAACTGTTGCAGGCCCAGGACCATTCCTAGTAAAGCATTTGAATGTGGCCATTCTGTTTTGGAGGACATTATGGACTCTTTGTTTTTACTGATATCACCTACTAGTTCATTCAATGAGTCATATTTTATTAGAAGACTACACTGCAGTTCTTGAAAAAAAATTAAATTATATTTTAATGTCAAAAGAGGTGTAACATTGCCCACTTTTGGGACATTTTATTCCTCTAAATCATTTGGGCTTACTGTCTGTTTCGAAGTACATGGCTCCAATTTCCAGTCACTGATTTTTATTTTAATTTTCTTTTCCGTACTTCTTTCTTCAGAAGATACTTACACACTGTAATCAAACGTGATTTTTATAACAGATTTTGTTTTTCAGGTCTCTGTTCATAAGGCATTTTCTATAGCTCTGTAATAAATATTGCTACTCTCCTCAGTATCAGCACCCATTTTCAACATCCTTTTAAATAATGATAGCTAATGCAGTTTTCAGAGAATCACAGAATGGTTTGGGTTGGAAGAAATTTAAAGATCATCTGGTTCCAACCCCCCTGCCATGGGCAGGGACTCCTTCCACTAGACCAGATTACTCAGAGCCCCATCCAGCCTGGCCTTGAACACCTCCAGGGATGGGGCATCCACAGCTTCTCTGGGCAATGTGTTCCAGTGCCTCTCCACCCTCACAGTAAAGGATTTCTGTCTAATATCTGCTCTAACGCTTGTAAAAAGTGCCTCCCCATCTTTTAGGCCCCTTCAGGCACTGGGAGGCTGCTGTAAGGTCTGCAGTTGTGCAGATTTCTAGTGCTCTTAGTTCTGAACTCTCTCCTTCCTACCATTTCTCTCTGCATTGGTTTCCAAGCCATGCTGAACCTCAGCATGCACTTGGAGGCTTTGTTCAGCTACAGTTTCCTGCAGTTCCTCCCAGAGTCCCCCCTGTCCAGTCTGCAGCCTCCCATGCTGCAGGCAGAGCCTCTGTTCCTTGTGAAATTGTGTGTTTAGCTACAAGTTGTGCAAAAAGGTTCAGGTCATCCCAGAATGACTCTGACCACTCTGTATGTGTGCCCTGTCCCTTCAAGTATCTCTAATCACAGAAAACTGTCTACAAATCTTACGGGAAGTGATACTTAGAGCCTTGAAATCATTTTTCTTTCTTCATTTAATAATAGCCACAAATATAATAAAAATGTCAAACTAACAAGGCTCTGAAAAAATAACTTTCTTCCACAGCAAGTCACTGACTTTTATTTCCTCTTAAAAAAATTTATTTCATTTTTATTTTACATTGGGTTGCCATCTCTTCATCCCATTTCCATTTATTAAACATTTATTTGAATACTTTCCCTTTTTTTTGTTATTGTGGGTTTTTTCTTTAAAAAGCATTATTAATAAAATCATAGAATCATTAAAGTTATAAAAGACCTCCAAGATCATCAAGTCCAACTTTCATTCAGCATATATTTTAAGAGCTACTACAAATCAGATGCTTAGTGATGAAATTCAAGCTTCAGCATCATATTTTTGGGATGGATTTCTGTGAGTATGGATGGTTTGTTAAGGCAAAAAAAGCCTTAGTGGGGGAAGGTTCTGAGCCAGTTTCACTGTGAACTGTAAGGGGGAAATGTCAAAAAGGAGCTATATGGCAACAAAAATAGTATTTGGAAATGCAGATAGTATCGTGGAGAAGTTATTGCATTTAATAAAGTATTCATCTAATTCTAAAAAGCAATGTATTAGCAAAACCCCCACAATTTAATATAAGTAACAGCTGATGATTGTGTCTGGTTGTAAATCTGGAGTAAAGTAGAGGTTAAAACATTTTTCCTCATGTATTCTGATATACCAAACACAGAGCAGAGCCCTCCACGAAGTTCAAGGTTCTCAAGTTTCCCTAGTCCAAAGACATAAACATAGTTTATAGAGTCAAAATAAACAATTAGCACAGCTTTTTTAAAATAGCTGATGTGTTTCTATTTGTTATTAGCCCAGCTGTCAATTATTTGCTGAGAAGCTTGCTAACCATCCAGGAGTTCCTAATGTTATGCCCCTGACTATGTATAACACACAACATTCAGAGCTAACTATTTACAAGAGACTTTACATTTTAGCTGTTAAATAGGCTCTTGAAATATTTGCTTGGAGTAATAAGTACTTTCCAGACTGTAGTTTCTAGCTTTTTTTTCTAGTTCATGGTCTTGAATTCTGACATGAACTTCAAGTGCTACAAGATGTTCATTTTACTTCTCAGACCTAAATAACGGGGTCTATCTCCGAAGTTACAGAAATTTGGACCATATAAGCTGCAAGCAAAACAATCTTCAAGTACACTCACATACTTAGGAAAGAATTGCTGGTCTTTCCTCATAGCTGTGAAGCAGTAGCTAGGTTTTTCTTGTGCTCAGGCTTCTCAGGCTGAGGAACCCCAAAGATGATGCCAGAAACTAGGAAGTTATTCAGTGATGCATGGGAGAGCCTCAGACACATCTTGCAGAGGTACAGGGTTGTTTGTTTATCTACAGGGAATATTCCTGCCAGTAAAGCTATTGCAAATTGCAGATGTTATACAACAGAGTTTTGACTCTCTCTCTCTCTCTATATATATATAGATAGATAGATAGATATTCATCTTCACTTTTGGATGTGGCAAAGAGTGCAAAACACACAGATAATTCTAACATTCCCAAGGGATGTAATGGAAAGAAAACAAAATTAAAACCACTAAATTACTAAAATGTTTTTGTGATGTCAAGTTATTATGGCTCACTGAGAATTCTGAAACAAGCTGTGGATCCAAAAACCACACTGTTCTGAAAAGTGTGATGCTTTCAGTAGGTGCTAACTTTCTGTTGTATAACATCTGCAAATTGCAATAGCTTTACTGGCAGGAATATTCCCTGTAGATAAACAAACAACCCTGTACCTCTGCAAGATGTGTCTGAGGCTCTCCCATGCATCACTGAATAACTTCCTAGTTATTCAGCTATTCAAGCTATTCAAGATCTGCAGGGATCTTGAAACAACAAAATTTGGACTTTGTAATAATTTTTTTCTATTTCATGGTACCAGCACATGTGAGAAACAAAAGAAACAGTTTGAGCAAGCAGTCAGCTCTTAATTATCTGCACACCCAATCTGAGCTGAATTAGGCAGAGGCAAATTAGAACGGGAGTTGCAACATTAGGTCATAATTTACCATACTGTAAATACTAACACAGTCTAGTTTTAACCTTCCAGAAGTCTTATGTAAAACTCTGGAATGCTTTTACTTGCCTGCCCTGCCACTGCTATGATCAGAAAAATCTTGCAAGGAGGAAGATTTGCAAAGAGGACAAACAACCTTAGGTTTTCCTTCCCTTCGTTAGAGTCAAAACTACAGTGTAGGGACACATGGAAAACCTGGCAAACCCAATGGAAAGAGGAATCAGGGACTGCTGAGAGTTAATATACCTTCAGCAGTGCAAATTCTCTGTTACACTCTGTTGTGTTCTTCGGGACATCGCAGGAGTCAGAGTGCCTCATGGGGAGAGTCAGGCCATGACACCACAGTCACTGAGGAAGCTCCTCCAAGGTGGCTGAGGGGAGGGCTTTACCTTCAGACATGGGAGCTCAGGGCTGAAGTCCTGAGTATTGCCGTGTTTCAGACACTGTCCCACTGCCTCTTCTTTCACCTGGTCCCACAGCATGGGTGTGGAAAAGTTGCTTCCCACTGGTAGACACAGCGGAGCAGCGGAGCTGAAATCACTCTTTGTCCTTTTCAAGACAAATGAATGGCTGCATCCCTCTGTTTACACGGCAGCTATAAACTGCAATCCTCTGTGGTTTGAATTTAAACCAAAATCATTACATGGCTTGGTTTGAAGAGGTCGGCAAGCTCTCTCTAAAAATCCAAGCCCCGCCCCTAAAATCAGTAGTGGCGTTTGAAAAACCCACACAGCAAGAATATGTTGCCCAGAGTGGCACTGAGCAATAATCTATAAGACATTATCTGCAGTGTAGCTTGAAAATATAAATCCAGGTTAGATCAGAAGCCTAAACTCTTCCTTATAGGGATAACTCAGGCAAGCTGCAGACATCAATGGAAAATACAGAAGTACAATAACTATGTAATGGTGATCCCTCTCATTGTCGGCCTTGCCTATGCATGGGATGGAAAAGGAGACCTTTCATTAACCGTATAGGAAGCTGGCACTACCGCAGATCCATATCATACCCTGTCACATAGAATGCAGTTTGTCAGTTCCTGTGTAGCAAATTACGATGATATCTGTTTAAGAACACGTTTGCAAGCAGTCAGCTGGCAAGTGCATTGTACACTGGCCCATCTGTTACCAGCGTAATTGGGTCATCCACTTCAGAAGAAGCTGTTTTGCCTGTGTAGTGACAGAAGCAATGACCTCATATAAAGAAAGCCTGCACTGGACCAAGATTCTAACAATGGGATAGAGGAAAGAAAGTATTCCTATGGAACTAGCTGGAAATGGCAGAACCCTGTTAGGCACGTGTTCAGCTGAGGCTCTGGAGCAGGTCTAATTGCACCTCAGAAATGATGCTGAAGGAAAGCACAGAAAAGTGTTCTGAGAGCTGTCATTACCAAGGGGACTGCAGCTTGCCAAAGAGAAGGTTGCCAGGACTAGCTGTCTTCTTGTCCAGTGCCACAGATCACCAGCTTCACCACCCTTCTGTTAAAACCTGATGCTGTCCATGTGAGAAAATGGTACTGGGAAGGTACTGGAAGGTATTTTTGATTTTTAGGTTGGCATTCTTGTTTTGGAATTTCCTATTTAATAAGAGTTAGTAACAGAGTTGGTTTCTGATTTAAAGGTAATCAGGATTGTGGTTACAAATATTACGAAGTTATAACTTCTATCTTACCTCTTCATGACAGGAGAATCTGTCCTTCCTCTACATTAAGTATTCATTTTTCACCTCTCTGTCTGTCTCTCAGGGCAATTATCCATTAAAACAACTTCAATAGGATTATAACTATTTTCTATCGCTAGCAATTTTAAAAGCTAGAGAATATGCCTTTCTTAAAGTTAGGCTCTAGTCTGAACAAGAAATACTTGTTACAAAAAGCTTGTTTTACCTCATCAGATGGATTTTTCTCCCCAATCTTTAACCCCTAAACCTTTTAATTTACTGAGAAAAGCTCCATTACCATGTGTACAGAATGAGTTTCTGAGAGTTCAGGTGTCCATGATGCCTTGGCCACTTCCACAGTACAAAGTCAGGTAAAAGCTTTTTGTAGTGAAACTCAACAGCTTCTCACTAATGCAGACATAGGGAAAACATGCAAAGCAAACTGAAAAACTAAGCAAAACTTGTCTTCGAATTGTAAGGGAAGCATCTTATGCCTATAATTTTTGGTGCTTAATCTCTACATATAGTACATATTCTCCAAATTAAGTCCAGAACTGATTAAGTGAAAAGAAAGCTAAAGAAAGCTAAAGAAAAACTAAAGGAAAGATTAATCATTCTAAAATGAAGCTTGTTCAGACTTTGTGACCATCAGGGTCACTTCTGGCCTAGTAGCCAGTAAATCTCTACCAGCAATATGTGAGAGAGGCTTTCACCTACATTAGTTATTTCCATTACTTATTTCACACTGGACTTTTAAATCCCCCGAAGTATTTAAGAGAGTCATCACTTGAACAAGACAACAGTTGTTGAAAATCAGTAATGTTTTACTTAATTCAGAAGAGCGCATCACAGCCAATCAACCCATTTCTTAGTTTAGCTGTAAAATATGCAGTGAAAAACATTCAGCAAAGACAAGCCCATCACATGTCTGCCAGTTTAGGCAAAAGACGTTGCTAGTGGTAAGGGAGATGACTTTTGAAAGAGGAGCTAAATAGTGGGACTGAGGCAGACAGAGAAATACTCAAACATCTTTCCAATAGATTCAGTCATGTTATGCATGTAACATCAAGCCCCTCAGTGTGGAGGATCTTTGTGTACTCTTCTGTTGCACCATTCTGATGGCACTTGGAGGCCCAGTTTTCTATGCATCATCTTAGCCTTGTGGGAAATGCATGCTGTGCTATGAAATCAGTCTAGCTGGACCAGTAATTAAACTAAACTGTTATTTGGATGCCCAGCTTTATAGTATGACAGATGATTACCTTTTATTTTCTTGCACCACTAAGAAACCTGGAATTTGTTCACTTAATACTGTGGGCATGGTGCTCTCTCTGAGCAACTGCTAAAGCAGACAGGGGTCAACTTCTTCTAAATTGTTTTCCTTAACCAGGCCTCCTTTTTAAAATAGAAGTAGTCTCACACTTATGAGACAGCCAGGAGTTGTGCCAACATCCACAATAAGTTTATGTTTGCTGACAGAAGTGATTGACATGAGACTTTGAATGTGAACATCTCAGTTTCTCTTTCCTAAGAGTATCCACAATTTTTCTTTGATTGTCCTAGCTTGAGGCAGCAACAAGAACTGATCCATCCAAGAGGGTCTGGTAAGTGGCTGCCTTTAAAACAAACATCATCAATGTTTTACAGATCGATCAGCAGGGGTCCTGCCTTTGCCAGTGATGAAAATACACCTAAAGATCTCATTGTTAACTGGGTCATGTTCTTTCTGGTAGGAATTTACTGGGTGTTGAATTTAGTCCTTTTCCCCACACATATAAATATTATATGCATAATAATAATCACAGCAGTAATATGTTTATTATGTTTATTATCACTGTGCCAAGCAGCTGCATTCATGGAGGAAGACCCTGTTTTGCTGGATGTTACACAAGCCCAGAATAAAGCAGGCGGCTCTGGCTGAAGGGGCTAATGATCTAAGTAGGAGGCAGGATTCAAAGCTGGATATAGACCAGCTGGCATAGAAGGCCAAGGAAACAATAAGACAGCACTAATCAGTGAATATGCTGTGATCTCAGCATAACAAGCCTCTGTTGACAAGCTTTCAGTAGAAAAACATTTCCCCCTCCCCCTTGAAACAATAAGGAAAGAAAAAGTTTTAAGAAGTAATTAAAAAGAGGATAGTATTTTAATCTTGCATGGTTATTGGGGTCAACTCCTAATTGTAAAACGACAAGTTCAGAAGAAAACCCAAGAGTGCTCATTTGAAAATCTAACATAAGGGCTAACGCTTGTCTTACGGTGGATGAATAGACAATGGGAACCTAGAAAAGGAAGAATGACATGAGATGGAGCAAAACGGAATATGCAAAAATAAGAGTGATGTGTTCAAAGAAGTGAATTTAGGAAACACACTTTGCAGTAGCTTTCTGAGAGGACAAGGGTCCAATTTGCCAATGCTGGATAAAAAAAGTTTCAGTAATCACAACAAGTGAGAGGGTGGATGAAATTTTAGCTGAGCACATGTTAACCAGATCTCTACAGGTATTCACTCAAGCAGAGAAATGAAGTACCAATTTAAAGTAGAAAAAGGCAAAAAAAAAAGAAAATCTTTACAATTTCCTGTAATTACATAATTAATATATTAGTCATCTTAAATAACACTTATCAGTTTCAAACCATGCTTATTCCTAATTTCTTTTTCCTTGGATGTCATTTGAAAAAGTTGTGACTATCCACAACTGGAACAGTAACGCACACAATTAAACCTCTTTAACAGTGCACTGAGGGACAAAGTGTTCAGGTAGCACTAGTATTACTCAGATATCTTACTCAGGCTATACATGTTGCTGAGCACTGTTATCTGATTGCATTAATGGACAACAAACTTTGTAGATCTTGGCTCTCTGAATCTGTGCACTGCTTCTGAGTGACTTCTGCAATGTAATTGAATCTTTTCCATGAGACCTATAACTGCAGTTGAAAGGGCTTGTTTGATTATACCAGTTTCTTTTCTCCTTCTATAAAACTGTAGTATTACATCTACAGCTTTAAAAGCACTGAAATGTCTTTCTGCTGACTCTAAGTCTTGACTGCTGGTTTCAACACCTTTTTTTTACCTGCCTATTATAATTACAGCAAAAAGGATTTCTGGGGGAAAAATATATAAGGAATTGAAACTATTTATCTAACCTTCTGATAAAGTTAAAATTATTTTTCTCTGTGCTGTACAATTTTCCCTCTAGATGGTAGCAGAGAACAAACTCTAAGAGACTTACACTGTGGATGGGATGATATTAAATAAAAACCTGCTGGTGGTGAATTATAATTTAAAGAAGCTGAAAAGCCACTCTATATTAAATTATCTTCATATTCAGTTTTCATTTGTCATACATAAGAAGAGTTATGCTGGATACACCAATGGTTCCTAGTAAACTTAAACTTGGAATTTGGAAGGAATTATATTATCAAAAACCTTAATGCCCTATGATTTGCCTTTACACAATTGTTATGCAAACCCTTCCTTAGAAATACAAACATCATTATATTAATAGTTCTAGACATCTTCTGTTTTTTTATAAAACCTCTGGATTTTCTTTCAGTTGAACTGAAACCTCCACATGTCCAATAGTTACTGGATCCTAAAGTATTTGCATGAACAAAGGTTCATGCAAATTTTTTTCATATTAGCAATGAGTAATTAATGTTAAACCTCAGTTTTTGCAATTTCTCATTTTGTACATCACAAAATGCCCTTTCAGCTTTTTAGTTTCAAGCTGTATTACAGAGGCTTCTACAACTCAAAATGTTCTGGAATGAAGAGTAGCAGAGTTCACAAAAATATCCCATATAAATTACCTTCTTTTCAGTTCACTAGTAAATGAAAAAAGAGAATCCTTCTATAGGTACATTTGCCTGCCTTATGACCACTGCTTTTTTTAAAGTCAAGAGATCCCTCTGAGCAGCGGGAAAATAATCTAAACTGCAAAATTATCTCAAGTCTGGACACGGAAGGCCTCATGTTGGCAGAATGAATCACATGTTAAAAAGTATTTGTAAGCCTCTATTCACTATCCTCTATTGTCTTTAATTTTGCATCAACAGATCCACATTCTAATGCACTATTATTTGAAAATATTAAAAATCATTATCCTGTGATCTCGGAAGACTCCTTCAGCAGATAACATTCCTTTTTGACAATGGTGAGTGCTCCTTCACTCAGGAGGAGGAGGAAGGGGCTGTGCTGGCCCTTTGCTCCGCAGTGCAGCCCAGTGGCCTCTGCCCAGGCCAGGTGTGCTCCAGCTGCAGCAGGGTGCTCTTGGGGCAGCCCCTGGCATCCCTCTGCAAGGAGAACAGCATTCTGCCCTGGCCCATCCAGCTCCTGGGCATTCTGCAGCAAGAGGGACCTGTGACAGAGGGGATCTTCCACCAAGCTGCCAGCAGGATCACCCTTCATGAGCCGATGGAGAGCCTGGGTGCCGGCAAAGCCAAGCTGTACTGCTCCTGGCTATCCTCAAGGTGAGCCCTTCTGACCTGCCTCTGGAAGAGCTCCTGTCCGGCGTGGAGTCTCCACAGGCTCACTGGGAACCCTTGCAGGACTTCCTGCAGAGCATTCCTGGAAGAGCTTCTCATGTTGGAGCTCTACAAGGAGTGGATGGCAGCCATGCAGAGGAGCAGTGAGCAGGCACAGCTGGAGGAATCGAAAGCATAAGCACTGATTGCAGCCTGCCGGGTGAGCAGGGACTGGGAGGGGCCTGGAACTTGCCTGCCAAGGGACTGCCTCCTCCAAAAGCTGGTCTTTCTGGCAGCTCACCTTTGCTACCAGGTGTGGACTTGCATACTGGGAGAAAAGGCATGGACAAGGAGCCTTCCCTAGTGCGGGCTTGGCTGGAATGATGTGCTGGGAAGCAATGCTGGGCTTCCTTCCTTCCTCAAGCACAAAGCCCTGATGGCTGGCTGAGAGCACCTGCACAGCTGTGCAGCACAGCTGCTGGCTGCCTCCTGCCCCAGGCCAGCTCTGGGGACAACTTTGTGAACATCGTGTTGCTGTTCCTTCAGTATGGCCAAAAAATCACTGGCAGCCAACCACCTCCTGAAGCAGCTGCTGGCCTTCCTTCAGCACATTGGCCATGACACCTGCAAAATCCCTCCAGAAAGACAGCTTTCCAAAGCAAACTCTTCCACCATATAAGGTGGTATGGCACCAAAGGGCTCTCTGCAAAGCTCTGTTTCAGGAGGGCAGAGGAAATCCTGGCAGAATAAAGTAGACAAGCCTCTTCTTGGCCAGAGAGGGACTGCAGACTCCCTAACCCATGCCATTTCCAAATGAACTGAGGGTCACCTCCCCAGTGTGTGAACACTGTATTCCCTGCAGCAGGGTGCTCTTGAAGGGCTGAGCCCTTGAAGAAAGGACTGATGCAAATCAGCAAAGCAGAGACAACAGTGGGACAGTCTCTTCCTGCTCCAGGCTGTTCCTTGCCTCCTGCAGACCCCCATACTTCTGCTTTAGGCACCTGTCCCTTTGTCTCCAACCAGCCCAGAGACCACAGTTAGGCTACGTGGGATGCGCAGGAGAACTTAGAGAGCCTGGCAGAAGAAAGAAGGGAAAGGGAGGCAGCTTTGGTTAAACCAAGAGCTGACTGCAGTTGACCCTACCTTTCCATATCTTAGCCCACTGTGGGGTGGAAAGATTTGCAGACTCCTCACACGAAAACAAAAAGCCAAGAAAAAGGAAGAGAAGTGAGTCCTGGGCAGAGGAGAGGGAATGGCATCCAGCAAGGAAGAAGAGGAGAAGAAGGAGACTGAAACAAAGCATGAAGGTCCAGAAGAGAAAGGGGCCCAGTTGTGTACCAGGCTCTGCTGCCCATTTTCCCCAGCTCTCAACCCTGCTCTAAGCCAGTTCAGCTTGCTGGCAAGGGATGGTGCTACACAGGGTTTGGGAAGAAGTCCATGGCAGCTCCCCAGGGGACTCCACTGAGTCCTGTGCCTTGGCATTGGGGCACCGTGCATCTCTGTGCGTGCATGGATCCCTAAGGACATTACTTCCAATGGGGATGGGGTGCCAGAGCCAGCCTGTCACCAATGTCAGCACTAGCTCTCTCTTCTGGGCAGTAAAAGATTCCTTGTCAACCATGTTTCCCAGAGAAAGGGGAACAAAGTCATGCCTATTCATCTGTCTCTGGGGGTTTATCAGTGCTTTCTGGCTCTGTTGTTGCAGGTGCCGATTTTCTGTCCCTGGCTGGACCCCTGTGACCCCTGGGCTCCCACACCTGATATCCACCAAAATAAAAGGGGCTTTTCTCTCTCTCTGTCTTACATTCTCTCTGTCTTTTAGTTTGTGCCTGTTGCCTCTGGTGCTCTCAATGGGCACTCTGGAGAAAAGCCTGGCTCCCTCATCTTCATTTCCTCCCAGCACTTTTAGAAAGAGACATGCATATTAGTTTTTAGTTTATGCTTGTAGAGAGATACATATTGATAACACATACACCCTGTCCTGCAGTGACAGAGAAAAGGCTTTCCCTGGGGAAGAGCTGGTAGTGAGTGGCCGAGAGGGAGGAAATCTTCACCATGGTTTTGGTGGTAGGTGGAAAGTTCTGAATCAGAGAGGAATTCTCCATCTTCCAGGGCATTTCTACAAGTGCCTTAAAGACCTGGCTGGTGCTTTTTTACACACCTGGAAGCCTGTAATGTAGCAGAACCACTTTCCTGTAAATCACCAGGGTTGAGGCTGTAACTTGGGTATTCTGGAGAGGAATTTAGCCTCAGACAAAGGTTTTCATAATTTATTTTGGAATATGGAGAAAGTAAATGGCTTGAAAAATTCTTCTACAGATGGAACTTGGATTAGGAGCTTTTCTTAACCTGCTGCACATGCATATCAGTGCTGGTACAAAAGCTGGGGTCTAGTTTGTGAAAGTGAGTGTCCAAACTATCTTAAAAAAGACTTCTGTAAGACTGTGGTTTATACATTGAAATTCATTTACACTAATCAGAGAGTTCACAATATAAATAGTATGCATAAAACTTGTGTCTTTGAAAATCTGTTAACCATAATAATGAAAATACATGCTCTTGATATACAAAACTGTGAATTGCTTTACAGAGAATTAGTTTCCTTCTAGTTTATTCCAAAGAAGAGATTTTCAAAACCTTTTCAAAATTAAAGAGCAGAAGCTCTCAACTAATAATACATGCATTTTAAATTAAATTTTGGTCCCACTGAGGACAAGGGAAAAGCAGGGATTCATTTACAAAATTGCAAATATTTGTGCTAAGTATCATCACAGGTATAGGTGATGGCAAGAAAAATATGAACATTTAAAGGCATTCCTGGTAACCACAGAAGTTGTTGGAAGTCTGCGTACTGTTTCAAAATACCCCTTTGTTTAAATCAGATGGTCCCTGTACTGTAGTTAACACTGAAGACCTTTCAATGTTTTGGTATCATGTGTGGTAGTTAAGACTTGTACTTTTTTGAATTTTCCAAATCCTGTCCATTTCCTTATGACCCACGTAGCTCCCAGTCAGTTTTAGGCTGCGATTTCCATTTTACTTCAAGGCTTCAAGAATTCTGAGCTTGGTTCAGCAAAGCACTGAAGTGTTCAAATAGCGTAAGAAGATAGAGCAGCCTTTTCATGAGGTTATTACTAGATTTAGGTATATTTCCTTGTGTAATTATAGCAAATTTCAGCTACAACCAATAATATATTTCCCATCACTAACATTATAGGACGATTAAACGATTGATATGCACATGCTTTATGTGTGCAGTGTGTGTGAGCACACAGCAAATGCCCTCAGTTACAGCATTCCCACACATCCATAAGCTGATGGATACAAACGTGCACACACACAATAATCTGCAGAGAGCAGATGGCTCCACTGTCTACGTCCACAACACTTCTTTTGATTAAAACCTAGATTGAAGGCTGTCAGCCACACAAAACAAAACATCCTTGAGTGCATCCCATTCAATCATTCTGATTATAACTACTTAATAAATGCACCCTTCCTGGAGATATTTCATTTGGTACTTACATTTATTATCTAATGGTTGTTTTAATGCACATTTGGGGTAATCAGTCAAAATACTCAAGCAACAATACTTTCCCTATATTTTCAAATAATCAGAATACCCACACTTATTCTTCTGCACACAGGCTTATTTCACTGTACTTTAGATGAGACTGAGCGGAGATGATATTTTCCTTATTTTCACCAATTTGTTTCCACAAATTAACTTTATTTTGGCTCTGACATGTCAAAGCACCAAAGCATTAGTTAAAATTCAATGAAAACTGCAGTCTTATGGGATTTAAGCCTATGCTTTAATGCTTTGCTGAAATTAGGAATCTCAGCAGGGAGACACGTAGAAGTTTGGTAATTTTCCCAGGAATTGCCAGTGAACAGATAAAACTTGTGCCATTTGCTGAGTATTGCCTGAACAGCACACACATACCAATAACCCAGGACCAACCTGAATTGTGACATTAAAAAACCCCCTGGGCAAGTTTAACTGTGCCATTAGCCTTGCATTTATAACTATGTAACAGCTACGTTGTCAACATATTTTCTTTCACAGTTGCAATACGAAAAGTACCAAATCTTTTGGGGATTTTTCCAAGTTTTAGTTATGGGAGAATCCTATCAGCTGCAAAATTGCCAGGTTTATAAAGTTAGTCACCCAAATATAGATTTCATATCAAACAGTCCCTGGTATGAAAGAAAACACAGGAATACTGCCTGCTAGTTCTCTTTAATAGCAAATTATTTTAAAAAATAAAACCAAAACAAGAAAATAAATCTTGAAAAGCCCACAGAACTGCTTCATGTAAGTTTAATAACGTTAGATAAGCTTAACAAAATAATGTATTTCTCAAGTAAAACTGAGTTAAGCCATCACCCACAGTAGATTCAGATGGAAAAACTATTAGCAAGACCTCCTTTAGGTTTCTTGCTTAATTTCTAATTTTAATTCAGAATTATTTGTTAGTCATAAACAGTTTCCCTAAGAAGAAATAACCTGATACAAAATCCATGTGTCAGTGTTACAAGGTTAGTGATAAAATGGTTATATCTCTATTTCCATACAGTCTGATATGCTTTTATGAAGAAATATATCCTGTCTTTCTTACAAGAAAGCAGAGGGGGAAACATTTTAAAAGTTGAATAACACTCACAGGGATTTCATGTTCTTATGAAAGAAAATGGTAATATTAGACTGTACTAGAATTTAGTGTAAACTTTTAAATTACTTTTATTGATACCTGTCTTTTAAGCATGAAAGACACACAAAAAACTATGATATAATGGGGAAATTATAGTCATTGTACAGAAGTTATCCATCACAAATCTATTAGTGTTTTCTAAACACTAAGGGTGACTATGTCAAGAAAGTATATTTGTATTTCCAGACACAAGAAGGGGTAAGATTTCACACCCAAAGACATTAAATAATCTCAGAATCATGGAAAATACTCCCCCTGGTTTACTAACTGTTTAAAAGAAAATAAATAAAGGATGAGAATAAATGTTGAATTGAAAATTCACACAAAGAAATCTGTCCTGTCAAACATACTAAGTTTTTGGAAAGGGCGATAAGAAGACCAAGTTAGCAAGGATATGAAGTAATTCAGCATATTCAGAGCTTTGTTACTGAGCTGCAACAGATTTAGCAATATCATATGTGGTGCAATTTAAAGACTGTTAACACTTAATATTGGTTAATGTAAGCAGGAAAAAGCAAATCTTGATTATACACGCACATTAGGCTGTAAATTACCTACTGCCTCTGAGAAAATACACTTTGAAATCACTGGAGATGATATTAATAATTCTTGGTAAAGGAATACAGAACAACATATGTTGACACAAAACTTCAGTCTCTTCCTTTCAAAGACCACAGAAAAGGGCAAAAAGGAAGAACAAAGATACCAATAACTTCCATGTAATGAGAGATTAACTAGAGTCCTCGGTGAGGACAAGAGGCAACTCCAGGTATATGAAGTTATGAATAGCATGGGGGAGGTGATTAAGCAATGATTACTTGTTTATTTCTCATAGCACAAGAACAAGACAGCCCCCAATGAAATTACGAGGCAGCTGCTTTAAAACAAACCAAGGGAAGTACTTTTTCATACAGCACATAATTAAACAGCAGAACCCATGGGATACTGCGGAGGCCAAAAATATAAGTTAATTCAAAATATATTAAAAATATAAGATAGACCTATGAGTGGCTATTAAACATGATATTCCAGATGAAATTTCCATCTTGGAAGTCCTGATGGCTAGAGTACAAGGTAAAAGGATTGCTGTGTTCCTTTGCATCTGTAGCCAGCTTTGCTCTAGTTCCCTTCATTGGACTTCTTGTGCTAACCACTTCAGAGTTGCCATCTCCTTCCTTCTTGTGCTCTTATGCCTGACTTTCTCCATCTGTCTTTCCCTCCTTCCAGCTGTTTTCCGGATCAGCTGTTTTCACCACCGCACAAAGCCCAGACGGCTGAGTACTGAACACAGAAGAAACGAAGTTCCTGTGCCTGGAGCTGATAGCCCATCCTGCTCCACTAGTGGCAGAAATAGGTGGAGTCCAGTCACACAGAGGAAATATGAAGGGGAGAAGAATGCTTATGGTCTTCAGAAATGTTATATGCTGACCCCCTGAGTAACCACATGGGTTATGCATGGCTTTTCCCCCAGAACTCTGGCGTTTGATGATGCTTGAGTAGTTTCACAAAGACAATGAAAGGCATTTCCTTGATTCCAGAAAAACTACCATGTCTAAACTTGCAGTCACCCTCCCAGAGGTACAAGATTTCCACAGTGAAAAAACCTTTGATATTATCTGTACTGTGTGTGTAATAAATCACTTTTATTCTGTTCCCAAAAGCAGATAAATGTTTTTTGCCAAAGCTCAACAAGCAGCCTGCTTATGGCAGACACAGCCAATGGAAAGTTCCGTCTGGATAGTTTCAGGCAGGCAAATTTTAAACTGGAAAGAGCAAATTATAATGGAAAGCATTAAGAACTCTCATGCATGACTATCCAGTTCTTCCATACTGCTTACTTTCCCCACTTAAATTACCTGTGTGCATGTACGTATGTATGTATTTTCACATATATTCAAACTGGCACCAGTAAAATGATACTATTAAGAGAATGTTGTTTCTGTAAATCTCCTTCCCCACTGAACAGCTTTTGCCTGAGTTTTCCAGCACAGCACTCCCTTGCACAGAATAAGCAGGGCACTTTGAACATGGCACAATACCATTTTAAGCCACTATTACAGTCTCAGCTACCACAGTTGGCAATTACTTGAAGAAGAGAAAATGACCGGTCTATTGAAGAGTATGTAACCAAGCCCGCAAGGACCCTTTGGGATATTGCAGGTCCCGAGCATGCCAGCAGCATGAGCTGAACAGAAAGCTTGCAGCGCTGACCGAGCTCTCCTTGCAACACAATACCACATTGTCCAGGACGAGCTAAGGACACTCCTACAGATAAGATGAGCTTGGCAGAAATACTTTTAAACGGCCATATTTCACTTGCAAAATAAACACATCACTTAAAACTTACTACTCATTTTTCCATTCG
>VZTX01030725.1:0-72045 GCA_013400915.1 Pardalotus punctatus | reverse complement strand
AGCGGGTTGGGGCGGGGGTCGGGGCGGGCGGGCTGCTGTCACCGGGGAAGCGCTTCATTTTTCCCGGCAATGCCTGGCGCTTTTCCTGCTCTCGCAAGAAGTCGCTGCTGGATGCTGCTGGATGCTGTCACTCGCGGTGCTGGGCTGACTGAAACTCTGACTGCGGCAGAGTTTGGAATGCTTCAGGAGCTCGGGTGCTGGCCCACCTCTGGGAACCGCGTGGGAAGGTGCGGAGTGCCCTGTAGGGAATCCTTACGTTCAGGCACTGCTTTTGGGGCTATAGGACTGTAGACGGGATGCTCAGAAATCACTTCCAGCCTAGTCCAAACGCCTGATGGAATTGCAAAGTGCATATATGGAGATAGGCAGAACACACACACACACACACACACCCACAAGTGCTCTTATGGGTGAGCAAGTTTGCATTAAATCCGTAACAGCATCATAGATTTTTGGCTGTGGTGGTGTTTTCTAATTGTAAGTCTCCTAGTTAACTTTACCCCTAACAGGCAGAAAAACGTTTCTCTCCCCCACCCCCCACCTTTTATTGTCTCTCAAGCCTGAATGCACCTGCTGCTGCCTTCCTGCATTCTTTCAGCAACAAGGAAGTTAGGTATGGAAGTTTGTGCTGACCAGAAAAAGACTCCACCAAGCTACTAAGAGGTTGAACTGTGCTCTAAGAAACCAGGGCAGCCGAGGTGTGCTTGGTAAAAAATCAACAGAAGATTGAGATTTATTTATTTTCTTCTGTTTGCAGAGTGAGTGGTGCTATGTGTCATTTTCTACTACTGTTTGTTTTTAAAGTTGAGTGACGAATATGTCGTTTTGTAGACTAAAGCCCTTCATCTAACCGTGCCAGTTTTCCCTTTTTTTGACAGAAAACAGGTTTTGATGCAAGAAGACAGATCTGTTGCTCAACATTAAAACAGTCAAACAATAAAGGCCTGTAATTATCTGTAAGCTATTAGTTTAGGAGAAGGCGCATGAATAGTGATAGCTTCTTTTTTGAGGTATGCCATGATTGATGAGTACCGGAACACCAAAGAAACCAGGAATAGCAAACGGCTTGCAGTGACACAGCATATGTACAGTGTTAAGCTGACTCAGCTACCAAATAATGAAGTCTTGACAGGCTTCAGTTTTTCTTCCTAAGCTTTCAAAATCTTGCCCTTCTATTCAGCCAAGGTGACACAAAGATGATGTTGTCTGTGGAAAAAATTCTTCTCATGGTCTTCTGGGCCTGAGGACGCTTCACTGCCTCTGGTTACGAGCTGTGTTTGTCCCCGGGCCCTGGTCTCATGGGTGCTGATGGTGGTGTTTGGTGATTTGCATCTCGAGCCCACAGCAGCGAGCAGGGGCCACGTGCTCTGGGGTCAGCAGTGTGGCTGGGCTATGAGAGCGTTTGCAGGTGTAGGTGCCATCCCTGTGGATGACCCCGTTGGCTTCAGTGGCATGGAGCAGTGATGGGCCAGGCAGAACCCCACCTTGCTGGGGTTCATGACAGAACTGCAGCATAACCACAATGAAATAGAGCTTTTCTCACCTGAAAATCCCCTCTATTTAGTTGTCCCTATGAGATTATGCCATCAATACTTTTTAAAAATTTCCCCCACTCCTCTTGTCCCACTGCAGTGTGCCAAACATCAGGGATTTCTGCTGTGTGGAATAGGAAATACCTGGATCGTGGGTATGCGTGGAAGCATTGTGCCACCACTGTTCCCTCAAATCACATGAGTCTCAACTCTGACCTGCAGTGCTCATGCCTTCAAATGCAAAATAAAAACATTTTCACACAGCTCTTCTGCCAGGTGGATTGGTTACCTTCCTCATTAGAATGAGAGACGGTTTTTACTGAAGGGGGAAAGGTTCAGTCACTTGCTCCTCTACACGGAATGGAACTCTGTGTACGAAAGACAATTTTGCCTGATCTGAATCCCATGAGGAGCAGGGACTGGTTTTATATGAGTTCCTTATTGCAGTGCTGGCAGGCTTTCTGTGCCTTCTGCTTGGTGCCCAGGCTGCAGCAGGGGAAGCATCTCTGGTTTGCCTCTGTGTCCACATCATTGTGCTCAGCCTGTTGGATGGTGACAGCCCCAAGTTCCCTCTGGTCGATGTGGCTGGCAGGTCCCCATGGCTGGCCCTGAACCTTCAAAAATGCCAGGATGTGCCTGGAGAGCAAGAGGCAAAGGTGGAGTTCAGACCCTCCAGGTTGCTGTGGTATGTGAAAGCCATGTGTTAAATGAACAGAGGACTTGTCCCTTCTTTTATAGAGATGGTTTTCTGTGAGGACTGTGCTATGAGAGAGATTGCAGTCTATGTAAAATACCAGAAAAAAAGTTGAGCTGAAGGTCTGAAAAAGGAAAGTTGTAATCGTTACCCTTTCATCAACAAGGCAGAAAAGCTGTGGTAATGGCACTTGGAAAGTGTTTTGTCATCTAAGAAGCAGCTGTTGTATCTCTCACTATGAGAAGCATGGATGACTATGAAAATGTAATTTTTCACATTGGTGGTTGTCTTAATTAAAAAATTGCAACTTGGGTTTAAAAGCGGCACAGAATTACAGAGGATGGAGTTCCTATCTGCACTGTGTACCTGGCAGACTGCTTACATTTTGTTTAGCAGACAGTGCTCTGCATAAGAACATAGCTGTGCTTTCTGCTTTAGATGCTGAAACAATCCTGATGTCTCAGTGTATATTTGCATGTCTCTTTAATAGATGATTGATCTTTGAATTTAGCATTGAAATATTATTTTTAAAGAAGTGCTATATTTGGTAACAAGATAAATGAGCTTGAAAGAAGATGAAAAGACTCTGTGTTCAATTCATTCTCATATCTCAGGAAGGCAGACTTTGAAGTTTAGCTGACTTGGGTTCTAAAAATATCTGTCTAGGTCGATGACATACCTTCAGCAGCATTTGCAAAAGAGTTTTAGGGTGTTTTTTATTTCCATATCGTGGATTCCCCAAACCATTGATGCTGGAATGTCATCCCTCCAGTTTGCTTACACAGTGAATTTTGGCAAAATATGTACTTTTTTTGTTATATATGCCCAAAATCACCAATTTCAGGATGTAGTCCTCTACCATAAATGATGAGATATGGGAAGTTAAACATTAAACTTTTAATAGTGTAATTTACATAAAGAAATTGTCTATATGTGTGTAAAAATACTGTGAAGAAATAAATATACTTTAAAAAGCTATATTAAAAGTAAATTTAATGCCATTGTTTATTCATGTGTAGTTTTACCATGCTTTGCTAAGCTGTAGGCATCTCTAGAAGTAATTCAGTCTGAGAGGGTTAAGACACAGGATAAAAAAGTTTCACTTCTCAAGGTTATTTTGTAGTACCCTTGATATGCCAGGTTACCTATTGAGGTAGCAACCCTATTGCAAATGGTCAGCTGCTGTACAGTAAACCTTACATTTTAACAGGCCTTATTACCCTGACCTGTTGTCACACAGTACCAAGGTTGTGGACTTTGAGGGAAATACGTTCAGAGGAGACTCCCTCAAAAAACTGTATGAGCATTTTCTCATGTTTATGTCAGAGGGTTTTTAACTTCAGTATTTTAATTGATGAGGCCAGCCATGTTTCCTCAGAGGATAAAAAATGTTCACTTGAACTGAATTTTGGCTTTGGCTGCTGGTGAGAATGAAAAATTTTTCATTTTAATTGATTTTCATTTATTTTTCATTTTAATTCTTTCATTTTAGGTCATCCACATGTTTATATTTTGGCAGCAATTTAAATAAAAAACTAACTATGGAGGAATTCCAAGGCGTGCCTCTGAGTCTTGGAATAATTGGAATATTAAAGATGTCTTTCCACCATTCCTTGAGTTTGAATAACTCTCTGCCCAAGGCATGCTGGTGAACTGGTTTAAAAAGGAGAAAGAAGAAAAAAAGTATATATTTTTTTCCTTTTACAAAAATCAACATGTGTTCTGATCCCAAAATCAGGGACAGTTTTTTAAACTCTTTTGGTTAACATTTTTCAGGTTTTTTGTTGACTGCAGTTTTACTTCTCTGCTTTCTAATTTAACTTGTCCGCAGATCTGTTAGTCCCTCTTTGCATGACTTTTTGGGAAGCGTAAAGTCAAAGAAAAAACTAGCTTTCTAGAAACTCAGCAGACTTTAGGCTGTGGAATTTCAGGATCCTTTAATGGTTGTCAATAGAAACATTTGAAAATGTGATGCTGAGGAAAGAAAGGTAATTTGTTACAGACCAAAGTGAGATAACTGAAGATGAAAGTTCATTAAAGATTAAAGTGGGGTTAGTATCAGGTTTTTAACTGAAAAAAGCTGCTCTAAAGCAATGGCAACAACTGTCATGTTTGGTATGAACTATTCTACATTTCAGTTTCCTAATGCCAGTCATTTTGCAATTGAAAATTCTGCATTTCCATTTTGAATTGCAGCAGTATTTGTCACATTGAATTAGGCCTCCCAGCCTAACACACTCAACTGATAAAAAAAAAAAAGCCCCATAGATTTTAGGTGTTTGAGAAACAGCAAGAAAAAAAATGAAGTTTGAATTCAGCACATTTATAGAGAAATATTACTTACATTGCCAAAACCAACTTTAATTTTTATATTTTCTGACTTTTGAGTACCTAGATTTTGTAAAACTGTTGTCCTTAAAAGAACCCATTCGCTTTCTATTATAATGCCATAAAGGACAAAGCATGCAGTAAAGACCAGAGGAAGAATCTTGCTGACCCTGTTTTGGGTCCCCCGTTAAACAGGTGCCTACGAATAGGGCAGTTCTTAGGGCATTCAGAGCAAATCCAGTCTCTGACTTGTTTCAGCCACTTGTACAAGGTTCAGGATTCTGTATCTTCCTGAGACAGTCCTGGGACAGAGGTACGGTACTTTCCGAAGATTAAGGCCATCTCCAAAGCATTTCTTTCTGTTCAAGTCAGCTATCACTAACGATTGCAATAATACACATTCTCATCTGCTTTGGAAACGTGTGCTGCCTTTTTCAACATATTCCCACTGGGTTTGGCACTGTAGTCTTGGACCTTATGCCTGATGTCTTGATACTATGAGAGTAAATATTTCCACATCCCTCATGCCTTGAAAACAATGTCTGTCCTATTAACTTTTTAATTTGGCAAGGGACAAAAGTGCAACTGGAATCAGCTGCTTACAGTTTCCCCCCTTTTAAGCACTTTCCTTCTCATTTGTGTTAAGATCTGGAAAAATAAATGCTGAAGGGCTGCATAGTTTCCTAAACCTTTTCTGCACATTAATCATGCCAGCACTGATCTAGTGGTGCTCTGCAGCTATTTTGAGAAAATCTGAGGTAGTGATGAAGACTCTTGGGCTCCAGCCTAGGGGTCTAGGCACTGAGCACAGAGCTGACTCTGTGTTTTTGGGGGAGCCTCTGATGCTTAGGGATTTGATGTGCGTTTGCCAGCCTGGCACAGTATTTAATACTCTGGCTGCTCCTTGGCTCCTGTTACAGTTCACAAGGACAGGCACAGTGCTGGAGGCAAGCTTGCCAAGCTGCAAAGTGGTGCTGCTGGTCCCTGGGCAGGGGAGGCTGCCGCACTGGGTTTGGCATTACTGCAGGAATCCAACCTTTCGTACTTGTCCAAAATCAAGAAAAAAGTCTGATGTCAATTTTACTTTGGAGTGAAAAAAAATCCCTCTGTCTGTGACTTAGTAGTTACAAATAATCTTGAGGGTATGAAACCTCATTTCCTGGGTGCTTGGATAATCTCCTGACGGTGATTAAGGAGAGCTTCCAGAAACTCAGGCCTGCTCTTAAAAGTACAGCTTGATGCAAAACTTTCTATTGTTGTTTACTAATAGTGCTGAGAGTGTTTATGTTAATAGCAGTTTGGATCAGGAGTATGCTTTGGGAAGGAATCCCTTGACTGTCCCCATTTGGCACGCTTTGGACACGAAGTGGGTGTGGAGCATCTCCACAGGCTTGCTTTCTGAGAACGTGAGGGCAAAGGGCGCTCCCCAGGGAGCTGCAGAGCTTCCGCTGGTGGGGGGCACATGGCTCCGAGCCGGGACCCTCCCGACGGCGATTCCCAGGAATGAGGCTCCTCGCCCTCAGCCGCTTTGCCCTTCAGACCCATTTCTGCTGCGCTGCAGCGCTTGCTGAGATGGACACAGTGGAATTCTGTGACCTTCACGTGCTGGTTTCTTTGGAGCGCAGCGCTGGTCAGGCTCGTTTGGTCACTTGTGAAGGGAGGAATCCAGCCCGTTCTGCACCGGGCTGCGGCGGGGCAGCCAGGCCGGCCTCTGCTGATGGAGACAATGGCACCCGGAGAAAAACGTTTGCGTGGTCCTTTCCCAGGGCAGGATTCCATCAGTCTCCCTTCCTATGACCTCAACTGGAAATGTTTCTTTGCACCAGTCCTTTTTTAACCCGTTTAAAGCGTTTTAAACAGCTTTTGCAAGATCACAGGTGAGCACGGAAGCAAAAACAAAAGCGCAAGCAATGGTTTCTGACATAAATGCTTTTTAGGAGTTTTTTTGGACAGGGTCTACTTACAGTACATTGCATCCTTAATGGAGTTGAGTGGAAGTAATTTTTTCTCCTGTGTTTTGGGCTTCCCCCTTGATAAGAAAATTCCAGGCTTTAAAAAAAAATAATGTGAGGAAAAAGACCCTTGTAAACATATTTTTGAATCAAATATGTTGAAACATTTACAAATTTCCAAAGAATTTGTTCTTCATAATTCCTCTAAATATTAGTAAAATACCCAAATAAAAGATAATTTTTAAAACCAAAATTCAAGGTATTAACTAGCCAGCTTTTCCAGCCTGGAATGATTTTTATGTTTTTCTTTAACAGGAAATGGTACTCATTGTTCTGAAAAATTTTCTTAAAAGTTAATCAATCAGTCTCTAGCATGAATGTTGCCATGCTATCTGGTCTGAGGCAAAACAAATACTAGATATTAGAACAATTCTTTATTTCCCTCTTTCTGGATGCTTTGTCCTCGTGAGATTTGAGCACTCAGCATTTACCTGGTGTTTCTGGGTGGCAGAGTGGCTGGATAATGGGAGTTTTTCCTGTGCCCTTATGTGATACCCTGCAGTGCAGTTGGGTGGGAAGCTGTCTCAAAGCATGGGAGCTGCCTACCTAGATTACTTAAGCAAAAGGCAAATAGACCTAAGTGTGGGTATCTGGCTGCTAAATCCCCAGCAAAAACCTGGCAACTCTGTGGAATAGCAAGTTTAAAATTTTTGATCAGTGTGAGATTACATTCCGTGGTCTTCAAGTTCAGTGAGTGTGTCAGGCTGGTGACGTCTGGGATGGAAAAGGGAGGCAAGAAAATACTCTTTTAAATAATTTCTTTGGATTAGGTGCAGAATACTGGAAAAACTAAATAACTTCAGGCCAAGAAACAGACCTCAGCTGCTGAGTGTCGTGAACTGGGTGAGTGCTTGCTGCTCCTATAGGCCCTGGTCTTGTGACAAAGCTCTAATTGGACTTGAGTGATTTCTTCATTTGTGGTTTCTGTTCAAGTGCAATTTGGCCCTGGTATGCAGATAGGGCAGGAATGGGGAAGGCAAAATGACAAGGCAAAACCCGAAACAGTTGAGGACCCCCTGCTTTCAATGTTCCTTGAATAACTCCTGTGCTTGTTTTCATACTCGTGTATTGCTTTTAAGTGAAGCTCTTTTTCTTTTTAAAGAACCACTGAGTAGAAAAGTTTTAATTTTTAACTCTTACATCTGGCTTAAATGATCCTATAAACTGGTGAAAGTAGTTATTTTTCCTGTTACCAGTGCGAGGTAGTGTTAAAAAGAGTGCAGTATTGACTGTTTATCTCATGTGCGCACACACAGGGGGCAGGTTCAAATCCCTGACTCCTACTGTTTGTATTAAGTATTTACACCAGCAAATTCAAGCTGATAGGTCAACGATTTATCTGTTTTGGAGAGAGTTTTAGAATTACTCTGTTCACTCACAAGTGGAGTTTAAGTAGTCTGACATTTATACTTGTTACGTGTCAGGGTTTCTCAGGATATTTTGCCAACTATGCTGTATTGAAGGTGAAAACAAAGTGTAGACAAACAGTTTGGAGACAGTGACTGAGAAGTTAAAGTTCATTTTTTTAAATTAAATTCAGTTTTTCATGGCAGCGTTAGGCATCCACAGTGAGTTGTAGGCACTGTTAGCACCCACAGCTGTTTGTGCCTTTGTCTGTATGTTTGTGTTCGTGCCAGTTCTCTAGAGGCAAAAAATTGTAGTCTGTAGTTGCCGCAGCAACAATAACACTGCACTCAGAATAGGGATGGGTTTTCCCTACTTTATACGAGTATGTTGAAAGTGTAGGCATATTGCTGGTCAAACATGATAGACTCTTGAGAGAGGAAGTGTTTGTTTTTTGTTCAGAGAATAAATTTTGATTTTGTGTTACCTTTATTACCACTTCTCTGCTGGGGTGCTGTTTCCCAATTTGCAAACCTAACATTGCAGAGAGGAAAATGCGGTCAGCAGTTTGGAAAAAGAAAGTTTCAGAGATGTTCTGTTGATGCTCATCAGTAAATAAAATGAGGATTACAACAAAGAATGCTCAGGCCAGAGGGAAATGGGTGACATAATTATATTTCTGTTCAATAGTAGTCGTTTTTGTCAGTCAAAAGATGACTGTAGCTGTTCTTTGCCATGAACCAGAATGAAAATATGAGCTAGATAAAAGAGAAAAAATTACAGGGTAAGCTTGTTTTCTTAAATCTGCCAAAGCAAAGTGAAGGAACTGAGGGGTTTGCTTTAGAAATGTGACTTTTAAGAGGGATCATGGTGAAAGTGTACGTGAGCAACATAAAAGAAATAGATCTAGGCCTAAGAGTGATGGAATGTGTTGAAAGGGACCTTAAACATAATTTAGCTTCAACCGTTATGCCAGGGAACCTTCCACTACACCGTGTTACTCAAAGCCCCAGGTGGCCTTGAACACCTCCAGGGGTGGGGAGTTCACAACCTTTCTGGTCAAGGGGAGAAGGGACTTACTCCCTTATGTCTCCTAGTGTTTCTTCACATTCAGAGAAACATGTTAGAGGCTGCAGATTCAACAGTGATTAAAATTAAAGTCTTTTTTGTGCAGTCCAGACCTGGCTGTGAAACCCTTTCAACAGGAGGCTGCTAAGGCCAGGAACTTGGCCAGAGCCAGGGTGGACTTGGATCTTTATATGAAAAACATAAGTTTCTAGGGTAAGGTTAGCTTAAAAGAAAAAGCTTTTGGAAGTACCTGTTTTTTTTCTGGTTCCTTTCAGGGCCTGTCCCCTCTGCAGGCATGGGTTTCTTTCAGCTCTGCCTCTGGTGTTGCAGATGCCTTTAGGATCCCAAATCGCTGCAGACATTCCCAAGCATGGCTACTTCCATTATGGGTGAGTGGCTCTGCTAGAGTCATCATCCCCTCTCAGACCTTGACTCAATGCTGGATTTATTACTTGAGTTTCTTTACATGGTGATGATACAGCAGGAAGCACCAGAGCTCTTCAGGGAAGATCAGCCAATGCCCAGGAGAGGTCACTTCTCCAATGTCCCACTTTCAGGCAGCCCTGGCTGCAGCTGTCCTTTCAATTATTAGTTTATATAAAAAAGCAGCTGGCTCCTTATATGATTTGCAGTGTATTTCCCTGTTGGGTTATCCTCTTACTTTTCTGTTCTGATTTTTAACTGCTGGGGGATTTTGTCCATATGCTGAGCACTTCCCCTCTGTTCAGGTCATGCTGCATATCTTTAATGTTGTATTTGATAGTTTCATGATCTGCATATATTCTTTGAACAGACTATGCCAGCAGGTGTCTGGTGAAGTCTGCCTTCATCCTTTGATAGGGTTCTGATATCCTGATCTGTAGTCTGTTATCTATCTGTTTATCAATCATACATATTTATGTGCACCATTACGTCAGCTGCATAGATATCTCAGGTTTCTTGGGTTTTTTTTTGCCGAGGTGGAGTTGAGTTAGGGTTTAAATGATTATCAGGAGAAAATTGATTCTGTATCTGCCTTGTCTTTTCCCTTTTCCTGTGGCATAGTCACTAGTAAGGGTGGGGTACCTGTCCATTTTAGAAGACTCTAAAAGGCAAGTGTGCCTGTTTGCTATGTCTAGGCTCATGTTTTTGCATTCACTTGGAGAATTGCTGTATGCTGGCCTCATTTATTTGCTAACAGGTGGAGCTAGTGGCTTGTGCCCTGGAGAGGCTTCAGGCGGTCATTGGGGACCCAGGTCCTGGTCACCTCCAGCTTTTGAGTCTCTTCTCCCTCGTCCGGTATAAACTCTGTGCTGCTCGTTGCTTGGGTGCCTTCCAGCATCAGAGAAACTGAAATGCTCCCCAAATCTGAATCTGCACCTTAGTGCTACAGCAGCAGTGGGAAAAACACCATGTGCATTTTGAGATAGCAAAGTTTGCTAAAAATCAAGCCTGAAGTGCTTTATCAAAGTGCCTCTGAGATATATCCAGATGTTAGTGGTATAAAACCTTGTGATAGAAAGGTGGAGATACATTTTGTAAGCCAGCTGGGCAGATCGTGCAATGTCCTAGTTCTTTTAAAGCATGTTTTTTTAGGCATTATGTGTAAAGGGTTTGCTTAAAAGGGAAGTTATAATTGTTTATGCAACTTAAAGGATTGTTAAATTTCTTTTCCCTGTCTATGTTCAAATTCTTGGGGTATTTTGAGAAGAGTTCACTTGGAGTTTTTGGAATTTTGTTGTTGTACTTTGTAAGTTGCCTGTCACTGCATAGTAGGAGCATCACTGTAAAATTTTAAAATGTAAGAACATGCTTCTCCTTTTTTCCTAACTGTTGAAGAGGAAAAAGTGAGACTTATTCCTGTTTCTTAAGAAAAGCAAGTTTAGTTTTTGCAACTGCTGACTCATAAGCATGGCAAGAATACAAAAATACTGTGATTTAGCAAACGTGAATTTTTTTCTCCTGGTATTGCAGTTATCTTTGGAAAATATCAGTGTTATAACCGAAAGTTCTGCTGTACTGCATGCAGATAGAACTATGGAACTCCTGTGGGGGGATATGTAAAGAAGGCTTTAATGAGGCAAGGAAATGAAATCTTTTTTCTTCAAATATATTATAGTGCAAATAAAATTGATTTGTAGCAAAAGCCAAGTATCTCTCTTTTTTTTTTTTGTTTGCATTTCTATATTCACCAACTGACACTTGTTCATGCTGTGCGTTTTCCTGTTGGTTTTTGTTTTGATTTGGTTGCTAAGTTTGAAAACTAGGAAATGTGGGCTTTTTTTGGTTTTTGTTTGTTTAATTTGAGGGGGCAACCCCTGAAATTCCTTCAGAGCATGACTTTTTTGAAAGGTACTGATGATTTCCAAATATGTTAGTTTAGTGGTGGCTGAGATGTTTGATTTGTGCCAAGTCCTGAGCACTTGTCATCTCCAAGTTACTTCTTTTCAATAGTGTCTGAAGTTGAGTGCCTAAAATTAGACATGGTCCAAAGTTCAGCTTCCAGAGATATTTGCTGTAGATGTAAGGTGCTTGTAACAGGCATAACTGAACAGCTGGGGTTATGTTCTTGTCTTTTTGCATGGCCCATGATCCAAAATAAATTATCATGAGGCAAGTATGCTGCAGATTCTGAGCAGGAATAAAGGGGAAAGAAAAGGCACAACAGGATATTGTTACTGTACACATTTTGTTAGTGTCTTCTCTTCCTGCCTTGGTTCTGAAGAGATTAAAAATAAGTCTGCAGCCCACGTGAATGAAGGTTAGATAAACATGCCATATATTGAAAAGCACAGAGCAAAAATTTTACTTTTTAACTGTAGAACAAGAGGAAGGACCAGTCTTTTATGGCTGTGAAATCTTGTGGTTGTGAAAGTGAGTAGCTGGAGTTGGCAATTAACAGAGGTTTGCTGATTCTACATGGTCACTGTAATAGCAAAGGAATGAAACAAAGATAATTGTGCTTGAACTGAAAAAGAAAAAAAGAAAAATAGCACATACACAGCTCTGGCAATAGGCTAAAAATGAAGAAAATAGCTATCTAGAAAATCTGCTGGCCAGCAGAATCAAGTGCCTTGGTAGAAATGGGTGACTCTGCAAGCCAGTAGAGAATAAAAAGTTTTCATTGTTTTTGAAAGCAAAAAGAGTGAGTTTTATTATCTCTTATGTTTGCAAATATAATTGTCAAAATGTAAACTGATTTTCCCACTTGAATGGTTCTGACTAAAGTTTACTGCCAGAAAATGTGGTTGTATGTTTATTTCCTGCCCTTGAGCCATGCTTCTTTTTCTTCCCATGTGAAAAACCTCTCTATTGTGCATATGCACAAATTGAGCTGACTGAAAATTAACTCTAAAGAAAAAAAAATTCTCAGCAGATTCACTGCCCATTTTCCCTGTCCCATACTGATGGCTTCCCAAAAGTTTTGTGTGTCCTTCTCTGCCTGTGAAAGGTAGCTGGGAATATTTTCTGTACCTCTTTCAACAAATTCCGTTCACTGCATTATTGAAAGGGTGTGGTCACCCTTTATTTTGCTAGGTTGGAGCATGAGAGATCTTCACCTTTCCATGTCGATGTATTTTCTTTGTTCTTCACTCCATCTGCAAGTGCTGTTACTGTGTATTTCAGAGGCAGAAAACTGCTTAGGCAAGGAAGAATTGAGGTGTGTAGCACCTCCTTGGGGAAGCAGGAAACTGAGTTTGACTATACCCATTGTGTGGGAGCACTGTTACCCTAAAACTCTTCCAACACATATCTAGCAGCAGATATGCTAGTTTGCTTTTCTCCTGACTGGCATATTTCTTTTGCTGGGTTTTAGGTTTGTGTTTTGTTTTGTTTTTCCCCAGTTCTGTTTCAGGCACTTGAAGTGGGTTTATTTTATTGCAGAGTGCCAGCTTCTGGAATACAATACCTTTTCATGGTGTCTTTAAGTGTTAAATAAAAAACTGAAGCATGAGAAACTATGGGTCATTTTTGAAAACTTAATTTCGTACAACTCAATGAAGTCCAGTTTCACAATCCAGAGATTTTTTTTTTGCTTTTGGTAAAGTTAGTGCATATAGTATAAATACTGTTTATAAGTCTACAGTGTCTATTTCTGCACCTAAGCTTATTTGTCTAGATTACTTTTATAGTAGACCTACCTGTTTTAGCCTTATGCTTCAGGATTTGATGAATGGCAACCTAGAATTGCCTTTTTCCCCCCCACTGAAATGAAAAGAAATTTAGATGGACTAGCTCTGGTATCAAGATGAGTTTTAGGACAGATAAAATCTACTCTTTCCTTTAGAAAAGTCTGTGCATAAATTTTTTAAGCATGTCCTAATAGGCTAATTTTTACAGTGCTCTTGTTTTAAGTTACTATGAGCATGACTGAGCATTTAAATACAGGATGTTCCAGATTTTCTGTGTGTAAGGGCCTAATAAAGTATTACATAATACCATTGCGATGTCTGAAAAGTTTAGTCTTTGATCAAGCCACTAATTCTAAGGATAATGTGCTTAAATTTAGCACAGTGCTGACAGTTTCTACAGCAGGGAAAAAAAAGACCGACTTTCTTTTGGCTTAGAATAACTTCTCAAGTTGGCACTCTTTTCCTCTTACTGATATTTCTTTCTTTCTGTTGTGTGCACTTACTGGGATATCACTGGGATAATGTGAACAAAACTGCTCTGTTTGTATTGGTTTGTATTTTTAAAGACCACTGACATTTTTCTGTAGAAAGGGAACTGAAAACAGAATTGCACAGACATTGCAACAGCAAGAATGGGACAAGTTATTTTAGATGTGCCAGTTCCCATTCTAGTGACGGATTGCGCTTTAAGCCTACTATTTTATTTTTAAATTGATGAATATGTGCAGGCTCAAGGCTTTCATCTGGCCTGAAAGTTAAGTGTGTCTCTGAATTGGGACTTTAGGAACACTACTACAAGGATCCTGCCGTTCCTACGTTCCTGCAACCCCCATTGGTATTTGGGGAAGATAATTTACATTGAAGTCACAGCTTACCAGCCATTTGTTTGTAAAGATACTCCCTTATTCCTTTCAGTGGGGAAGTGGTGTATTTGATGATTATGGAAACCAAAGATCCAAGCTCCAGATAGGTGCCTGAGCCCTGCAGGTGGCTTAGAAAGGGAAGGGAGAAGCAGTGCTGTGGTGTCCCCACCCTGGGTACTTCCTGGAGTTCTAGGGACTTTCAGAAAAGGCTTTGCCTGGACTCAGGTGTCTGCTTTGTTGTATTTTACTCTCCTGGAGTTGTTGTCTTCCTTGTTTCTATTAATTTTCACTTAAGCACCTCTCTTCTGGTTTTACATATGCTTAAATGGGGCCTTCTAAGCATGCCTGTGAGAAGAGCTGGAGCGAGGGAGTAATGTGATGATACGGTCAGCCTGTTCCCTCTTCATCAGTATGAATCTGTGCATAAGCAAGGAGGGTAGATGGTGCAAGATGCCATCCTCCCTATGAGACATACTTGATCCAAGTGACTTGATTTTGTGATGAGGAAGCAAGGCTGGTAGTTCAGATATTGGGGTCTTTTGTTAGTTTTGTTAGGATTTTTTAACAATTTTTTTTGGCGTCTCAAGCTTGTTGTTTGGATAACAACATTTCATTCCTGTTTTCCTTTTCTTATTAAAATATCCTCTATATCCTGACCTGTTGGCTGTAGTTCTGCTTTTAGACGTGTCTGGCACACAGTTCTGTGCGATACTCTACCTGCACAGAGGTATGTAAAATTATTCTTTGAAAAGTATTTTTTTGGAGTTAAAGGTACTGTAATTAGTGTGCTACCTCACTGCTGAGCCGTCTGAGGAAATGAGACAGATCTTCCCATAACCCAAAGGCATTCTGGTTTGAAAGAACCACCTGAATGACTAAAGGCTCCAAATTGTTTGATATTACTGCTGTTTCTGTTACAGGTGGGAATTAGTGCTGGTGATCGTAGATGCAAGGGAATTGCATCATTTGGCATTACTCACTGAGAGAGCAGTAGTTAATGAATTACAGGTAGTGGCATATAAATGATCATGGCTTAAACATCTGTTCAACATACAGAGTCATTACAGCTCAATGTGAGAGCTGTTGACAGCGAGCTAAAGCTATTTTTGGATCAGGTCCACATGTTAAATTTATCAAAGGTAAGTGTAGGGGAGTCTGACTTAGCATTATGATGTAGATTTAACTTCTCAAGCTTACTTTTGACTTAAATGTTTTTCTTTTAAAAATTTTGATGACTCAGGGTTTAATCTGTTCTATAACTATATTTTGTGTCCTGCTAGTGATTATTCTGCAAGTGGCTTCATAGAGGTAATCCAGAAAGAACATCTGTTTCAAGTTTACAGCCTAAATCATGGAAGGATATCTGACCCTGTAAGTAGGGAAACAGAATTTACCCAGGAAAACAGCACAACAAGCCAAAATACTGTCAGTTTTGTATATTCTACTTCACCAACTCCATTTTCTGCATGCAACTGCACAAAAAGAAGCCAAGGCTATGACAACTTAGTGCTGCTTCTGAAGAGGACAATAATCTTAAATTAGTAATGCATATATGCTTTTCTCTGTCTCTCCCATGAGAGAAATTCTATTTTCAGACCTTTGCTTCTGTTCCCCCAAAATCTTCCGTAGCACTCCTACAACACAAAGCCAGAGAAATGAGTCGTTTCTGCCTAGTATTGGAGATGTGGCATGTCAGCAGTGGAATCAGTGTTTCCCCAATGTAAATTAATTTGTCTCCTCTCTGTTCCATGTTTGCAGCCCACAGTGCCTGGCTGTAAACAGAAAATACAGCATCCTGCAAGTGACAGTCAGTTCTGCTTTCTTTACAAACGCCTGTTTGTGCTGGCTCTCAGTGCGCCGAGTTCTGTGCAAAGCAATACCACTGTGGGCAGTAAGGGGAACTGCACAGATGATGTTACACAAGTCCTTTTCCTTCATGGAAGCCTAAGTCAGAATTCTAGCAGTGGGAAACTTGACATGGTCTCTGTGATATTGCCCTCCTTTTTGGGGGTGCTTGTCCCCTCCCTGTGTAGAGTTAAGTGATCTCTGCAGAGAATATTTGTCCTTATAGTTCATAAAAATAATCTGGAAGATCAAAATATTTTGAAAAATTTCAGTAAGTATCAGATATCTTTGAGATCTGATTAAAGACTATTCCATCTGTCATTCTTAACACGCCCCTTTTAAATATCCCACTTTGGTTGTTACGAAATGCTATAATAACAGCAGGTCTATTTTTCAACATCAAAGTAGAAATGTCTCCAGCAAACTGAACTTAAACACATTTTTTGCCAGGTATCTTTGGTTATATGTACAAAATAATCTTTTCAACGTGGAAAATGAATTACTGCATTTCTGTAGTCCTTGCTTTATTCTTTGCAAGAAAGACATCATCCTGAAAAATGGGGCTGATCTCAGACAGAGTGGAATGCTTTATTATGGCATCCCCTTTCCAAAATACTACCCATGTGCTGTTGTACTCCACAGACAGTGGTTTGACTTGAGGAGTTGCTATTTCTCTTAGTAGTTTTTACTAGAAAGGTTCTTTATGCTTTTCCAAATTCTGAAAACAGCTGTTTGGTCATCTGTGGTAAGCCAGTGAATAGAGGACAAAATCTAATTTACCAGATAAAAACCTTGTAGCAGGCTCCTAAACCAGTGCTCCGTGTCTCATTAGTACATGGCAACAAATACAGAGTATCTTGACCATGACATGTAACTTCATCTTTATTCTGAGCCACCGTGAGAGGCCTCTGTTCTTACCCTTTTGTTCAGCAAATGAAGTGCAGGTTTAAACCCTTATTCTCTCATTTGGCTGGCAAGTGCAAGGCCTGGAATAAAAGTAGAGGCATCTTCTGCCATATTTTGACTGCTTCATCTGCTGCATATTGACATGGACATGGACCTGGATGCTAGCTGGGAATATTCTGACAGACTGGCTGTGCTGTAAGACACTTGAACCTCTGTCTGTGAATGGGTGTGAATGTGCAACCTATGTGGTTTTTATCCAAAGATTGTGTGCTGTTGGGGACACACCAGCACCTTGTCATCCAGCAAGGGGCGAGTTAGCAGTGTGACTGTTGGTAGGGATAGTCAGAGTGAAGGAATTACAGCACTAATAGGAATTTTGCTTACAGAGGACTGTCTGGTTTGGGTAATGGACTAAATTGCCATTTGGAATTTGGAGAGAACTGCATGGTCAATTTGTTATATTCTCCCAGATTTTTGGAAAGTGAGATCAGATTTTCTGCTAGCATAAGGGAGGAAAAATGTAGTAGAGGAAAAACAAAGTATTTTTGTGGTCAAAACAGAACGAAGGATATTTCCTTCTGATATTTAACTATAAGGAAAAGGTTAAAAGTACTAAAATAAGAGACTATGTGTTTGTACTTGACTATCTCTTCCTTGAGTGTGATGTAGTAACTCTCAAATGTATATGGGCACTTTTTAAAATAGGGAGGTTTGCAGATGCAAGGCTTGTAGGGTGAGGGGAAGTGAAACTTCCTGAAGTGGGTTATTAGTAGCCTACCTTCAACTACAGTAAGCAATGACTAAGACTCTTTGTAATGATTTGGTTGAAAGGTGTATGGTCAGGTTTTGTCTCCTCTCATATTTTCTGTTTCCTATCTCAAGAATTTCTAGCTAGGAAAAGCACTTTCTGTTTTCTCCTTTTAAGATTTTTGTGGGATTTTTTCAGTAATTTTTCAGTGCACCAAGCAACACATTCACCTCTCTCTTTGGAAGTCCTCTCTGGCTCCATGGCTTTCCTGTTGTAGGGATTTGATGAGTTACTACTTTTGTTTTCTCCCCACCCCCCCCCCCGCCCCAGACTTCACCATGGAGCCAGTTTGCTCCCAGAACAAAAGTGATGATTGTTCCTATTCAGTGTTATTGGCATTGGGCTCATGTCCTCCAAATGGTGAGATTTTTAGATGCACCTATTTAACTCCAGGTATTTGGAACCTTTATTTTGTGATTTGCCAGCTGGCATTTGCCCTTAGATGTGCCCACCTCTGCAGATGGTTCATTGGATCAAATAAAATATGAGAAAAAAATTTTATGGTTTTCCTCTGAGAGTGGTTAGGGAGTTGAGGAGGTCACTTTCCTATGTAAAGGCCCTGCGTGTTGATGGAGATGACTGAAAAGGTGGTTCCAAATCCCTAGGAGTTAGTGTTTCCCCTTCCTACAGTACCTGTCCAATGCTTGCCAAGTTTCACCCTGTTAAAAATGGGAGGAGATGCAAAAGCTCAGGGCAGATGGAAGTGACCTTTTATGTACTTTGAGGGCTTGGATTATAGCATACTAGTACAGTGGGACCTTGAAACCGCTGTGTTTGGCTATTGCATCAACATCATGGGTGCTTGGTGGGTTGGTTTGACCTGATTGCTAGCTTTGTGTGAAACTCAGATTTGAAATCTAAACATCACTTCTGACTTATTGCTACTACAGAATCTGAAAAAATAAAGGGAGTAACTGCAGGTTGTTTTTTTTTTCTTTGTTGTACATACCTGCTCTGGATCCATTCAGCCTTTTAAAGTTGAGACAAATAAAGAATTAAAGGATTCATTAACCAGACAGCAATAACGATCGACTTGGTTGGGCTGGAGCTGTTCCAGATTTTCTCTCTCTCCAAAAGTGCGGGTATCTTGTTTCTGCATTGCAAGGCTGTCTCCAGCTGGCTGTGACTCAGATACAAGTCTTCCAGATGTCGTTGCAGAATACTGTGATGAGACTGCCTTTCTGTCTTCCAGTGTTTAATCATGGAAAATGAAAGGAAGATACTGTCTTCTTTTGGCAGCATATCCTGTGCTCTGATTCCTAATGTTATTACATCTTACTCTCTAGAGCATGGAAGAAAGTGACTATAAAAAGTAAAGGTGTTTCCTTTCTGCTAGCAAAGTTGAAACCGGATGTGCAAAATTTTGGTGGCAACACTGAATAGATGTGATTAGCTAAAAACATAGGTCAAATGACTTGCAGTGGTGAGAAGGGTTAATTTGCATATAATTTTTATTTCTGTGTTATTTTTGCCTGAACACCATTCATCAGTGTTCAGAAGCCCTCAATTTTTTGTTTATAAAGTGTTTTTAGCAACAGTGGAAATAACCAAAAGGGAATAGAATGAGCCCTGTTCTCTTTGGAAAGGGAAAGGAAGGAAAGTGTGACTTAGTTAACTTGTGATGCAGCACAACATTTCTTAAATTCTTAGGCATCTGTTTACTTATATGCCTTAAATATGTAGAATAAAGAATAAAATTAATGTCATATGGAATGCAGTAAAGTCACTGGCACATGAACTGTCAGCCTTTGTGTGTATACATGTGAATGCTGCATGTGTTTAAATGGTACATAGAAATAACTAAGTAGAGGCGGTATTTGTATGAAAAGCTGTTGTATCCCTCTGTTCCTCAGTGTAGAACAGAGCAAATATGGTCTATTGCTAGATCATTGCTTGCTGAGTGCATTGGGTCTGTGATGTTTGGCTGCTCTGCAGAAACAGCCCTTATAAACCAAAAACTGCTTGAAACATAAGGGTGACATACTTTGCTTTTGTCCTTACATGAGGCTTTGCACCAACACTTGCAAAAAGAGCACAGAGAAAGAATTTCTTAGTTAGTTTCCTCAACAAAATGAAGGTGTGATAGTGGCATGTTTGGTGCTCCCATTCTGACTTTAATCCTGGTAGCACAGGTAACACATGCTCAGAGGAGCTGATGGTGAAGGCAAGCAGCAGCACATGTATGTGAGGCTGCTCAGCTGTCCTTTGCTGGATGTTAGTTTGTGATGAAATCTCTGCCACTTTTTTTGCTGCTGCTGCCCCTGTCCTTACCTGCCTTAGCTGTTTAAATGCTATTACAGGTGTGTCTGCTCTGGAATCTTGCACTTTCCTTGTACTGTTTGTGTGAATCCCCGAAATCCCATTATCCTTAACACCTCAAACTGGGCACACAAGAGCCAGATGAAAGTAAAGAGCAAAGGCCTGCTTATCTTGATGGCTTTTACTGGTGTAAAGCTTCCATGAGTGATGCTTCTCAGAAGGGGGTATTGTCTTTCAAACAATCAGCCACATCAGTTTTTGGGAGTCTTTGTACTTCTCTTATTTATGCCCAATCAGAGAAACTCTGCATGCCACAGAGTTGAGCAGCACTGGATATGCTAGTGTGACCCTAAGTGGGAGCAGGATGGGGGGATTAAGATTCACTGAATTGTCACTGATGAGTTGGCACCCATCAGTCTTGGGAACTTGCTTAGAAAGGATGCAATCAGAGCAGTCCTGTAGGGGCTTCAGCAATTTCTGCTGCACCTCTGTCTGTGGAAGGGTGGGAGCAAGGTGTTAGTATTCAGAATGTAACTCTGTGGTAACAGACTAGTTTGGGATTTCTACTACAGCATCTGGGTTTTGTGACACCAGTGCAATTTTGTTCTTTTACTTTATAAATGTTGCACTAAAAATAAGAATTACTTGCTTCAGTTATAGTTCTGTGATACTATTTGTTATAAATGCTGGTTGCTTACATAAGCAAGAAATAAATTGATATTGTTCCTGTTCCACATAATTAAAATTCAGCATACCTAAGTATTTAAATTATTGCATTATTCTATTATGTGACTGCCTGCATCACTGAAATGAAACAATTGCACCAATGAAGCCAACAAACCTTTAATAAAAGCATTTGCATGACCAGCTAACACCATGTTGGATGCAGTCCACCAGAATAAAAGCACTTTGGGGCTATAGTATCTTGTTAAACACATTGTAAATGTTTTTGACAAGAAGGCTGGCAGAATCCGGCCACCCCTGGACATCCAACATGTCAGAGCATTTCCGAGTGAGATCTATCATCCTGTCCTGGACCGATAGCTTTGGATAATCCTCTAATCCAAGTGATTGCTTAAATGTTGCAGCCTATTTAGTTTTGCTTGGTCTGGGATGACTTGCTGCTGGAGAGCTCAGGGTGATTTGTTTTTTAAAAAAAAAGATTAGAAAAAAACAAAAAGGACTGTGACTAAATAAATGAATTTACCTCCAGCTGTCTAGGGTCCTGGCTGGACTGAAGGATGTTGTATCCCAATGGTGTATTTGCTCTGTCAAGAGACAGCTCCTGAGCTCTGTTTCGACTCTGATCTGTTTTTCCTCTGACTTCTGGGGTTTTTGCTGAGGCTGTCAAAGAGAAGGTGACTTGTAGAAGGCAGCGAGATGTTGGTTTTGCTCTGAGGACATTGAAGCTTGTCCTTGGGTCTGACAAGAATAGCCTCTAGTCCTGCACTGTTTGCCCTCTTCATGTCTTGTGCTCCCACTGCCCTTGGTACCTCCTTGCAGTGGGGCCAGACTGATTTTCACATGCCCTAACCAAAAAACATTTGAGAGGCATATTCCTTTAGGTGTCTGCTTGATGGTAGAGCAAAATTGTTTTCTTTGCACTCAAACCACAAAAGAATGGTGAGTTGGAAGGTCTGTGTGGAAGATGCTGTGAGGTGGAGGAATTCAGCTGCCCTGTTCCCACTGCTTGTGAACAGCGTCACATCAGGATTGTTGGTTTTGCCCTTGTGCCGGGGTGGGGGAAGGTCAGGTACTGGGGTGATGTTTCAGAGTCCCAGGCTGCTTCCTGGCCCATGCCTCTCACCAGAGGACTGAGAAGGGGGATGATGTGCCCTGCACCTGGGCCAGGCTGGCAGCAGAGCAGAGCCTTCCTCCAGGGACCATGAGAACCACCAGAGCCCACCTATACCCTGGGGTAGCTGGAGCCTGCCCTTCTCAACTGGTTTTGGGTGGCTGTGTGCTTGTTTAATCCCCTCTGTCATTGGCCAAGAAAAGTTACTACATGAGTTCACAAATGAGAATGCTGAGAAACGAAAGATTCATAGCTCACATTTCCCCCCCTCTTTTCTGGCCTGTGCTCTTAACTGTTCTGAGAAGAGAGAGAGAGAGAATCCTTCCCCTTCTCCTCCAAGAATCAAAACAGTTTTTTGGTTTGCTTGTCTTTTACAGATCAATTTTGTAGCCTGTCAACTGTTTGCACTTTTGGCTGCATTTTGGTTTCGTATTTACTTGAGTCCCAGTCATGCCAGCTCCGCTGTTCGCCATGCATTTGCCACCCTCTTTGGAATATACTTTGCTGTCTTCTGCTTTGGGTGGTGAGTATTTAGTCACCATTTAGACAAGGTGTGGGTAAAAACATTTTTAAACTTAATGTCAGCTTTTCTGGATTACATCTTTTTAATCTTAAGTCTCTTAATGCAACCTTTAAAAAGTTATCCTAACCAACATAACAGTTCCAAACCCTCAAAGTAAAATGACTCATGAAAGTATTTTTAAGTGAAGTATTTAATTTAATTTGTGATGTTTGTTCTGGAAGTTGAAGCCACACCAGTCTGCTGTGAACCTCTTTTGGAAAAGATGTATCCTACTTGAATGGGTACTTTGAACCAGGCTACTCTTTCAGATAAATGTATGGATAATATCTTTTCAATAAGTATCAGTCTGTGTTGCATAGTCAGGCTATAAAGATGTGGTGTGGTAATCCATGTTTACTGGTACCCTGATATGACATCACATTTATGTCATTTGTATGAAAAAATATTCTCTTGCTCTGAACTGCCAGCACATCCAGGTAACATAGAAATTGTCTAAATACTCACTTTGTTGTCTTCAAGGTATTCCATTCATCTTTTTGTCCTGGTGATGATGAACTATGGCATTATGAATATGGCAAGTATTCCCAACATCCACAGGTGAGCTGATGAGGCTGCACATCTGCTCCTCTGATGACAACTCTGCTTTCAGGGAGAATGAGGAGGGGTTTTTAAAACCACCTTCTCTTCTTTCCTTTTCTCTTTCCTGTTACTTGCAGGAGCTTTGTTCATGGAGTTACAGAAGCAGCTGTAATCTCAATTTGTGGTTTTTTTAGATTGATGTATTGCATTTTCCTATGAAATTGCTGGCCTCAAAATTTGACTTTTGCAGGCTTAATAATTTATGGACAAACCTTTGGTTTCTTAAATATAATGAATTAATGTTCTCCTTGGTCTTGTATTCTTCTGTATTGCATTTGATAATAGTTTTTAATGTGTTTTCCCTTCTGCTGTTTGACCTTCAGGTATTTTCCACTTATTCTTGAGTTAGGTAGTTCAAATAAGGTCACTGTGGCAGCTTATCTTAGTGATCCACAAAATGAGGTCTTGCTTTTGGTACTGGGCTTTGTGAAAAAGTAGAAAATACCAGAACTGCTATTGCTTCAAAGAAGCTTATGGTTTGGGTGTGTTACAGGTGATTTCTGTCTCTGCACTGTCTGGCTGTTTGTGTAGCTGCTGCTCAATGCTCATAATCCACATCTGTCTGGGCTGGGGAACAGAAGCCCTTTCTTCACTTGCCTTCAAGGCCAGGGCTGTCTGAGGGTCTCATGTTCAGATAATCATCTTGCCTTCCTTTTTTTTTTCTGAAGAAACCCATCTCTAATATCTAAATGGGAACCCTACTTACAATTTTTCTAAGATTATTTAGAAACATGCACTATAAACAACAAACCTGTCTACAGCAGTCACCAGCATTTTGCACCAGCAAAGGTATTAAGAAGGTATTTTTTCCACTCCCTCAAAATGCAAGGTCTAGAAGTCCAGAGGTAATTAATAATTATAAAAAAAAAAAAAAAAGGTAACTGGACAATGTTTGTTAAAGAAATGCCATCCAGAGACTAAAATAAAAAGGTGTTAAAAATTTGTATTATGGTTTCCTGGTCATTGTCCCCACCTGTCACTTGAGGGAAATGCAGGAGTTGGTGACTGTAGATCAGAGGAACCAAGTCTACAAAGGAATCATCCAATAGTTACTTGCATCTTCCTAGACAAGTTGGGGTGGTGATAAGGAAAAGGTCACAACTTTAACAGGAAACCCCTCACTCATCCTCTTTAGTCAATTAGCCACAATGGGAAAAACAGCTGTGTAGTGAAACACAAATTAAGCCAGTTCCTATAATGTTGCCCACTGCTGCAAGAGAGTCGTGTTGATTTGAGTCAATGCAAAATGTCAATCCAACATGTTGAAAAACCACAGAAGGTCTGGGGGAGCTTTGGGTTAGGACTTTTCTATTGTATTCCACTAGCCATAACAGTGTGACTCAAAGTGCATCCACATTATTAATTTTGGCAAAATAACAATGTATTCAAACTGCTTGAGAGTAAGCTTGAACTATGACACTTTAAGGTCTGAGACCTTTTTATACAGGGGGCCTGTAAAAGTGATGGATCCTACAGTGTGCGGCTTCAAGACTTGGCTGTTTACCACCCCAAAAAAAAAAAATTGCAGTGGAAGAGAATAAATGAAATAAACTGCATAATTTAACCTTCATACTCTTTTCCCTGGTTATTTTCTGCTAGTTTACTTTCTGGTGAAGCTGCTAGCCTTCAAGGCCTATAAATGGACAAATTAATCCAGCATCAGAAATGCTCCCAGCTGCAGCAGCAGTTCAGTGTATCTCTCCCTGCTTGCCCCCCTTTCAATCTAAGTGCTTTACACTTCAGCAGGGAGGCTTATTTTAGATCCTTCATCCTGTCTATTGCTGTTTCACGTCTGAGCTGGGTGCCTTGCCTTTGGACAGATGCTTGCCATTCTCCATTGATGAGGGGGAGTCCAAGGACCTTGCTGAGGCAGGACTGGATGCCTGACCCAGATGAAATATGATACATTCTACCCAGAATATTCTGAAGAATCTGTCATGTCCCTTCAGTCTGCCTTTCATCCAGCTGTTTGCTCTGAGCCACATGACCTGCAGGTTGCCTTGCAATCCATCACTGTCACTCACACTGCAGTTTATTAGTCCCCAGGGAGGAAAAACTCATTTCTTTTAAAACCAGCCATAATTTGACAAAGGCCTGGCTCTTTTTCAGTTGTCTGCTGACTGATCTCTTGTCTGATTTCACCTTTAGTTCTCCCCTGTGGTGGATGCTCTCCTGGGTCCCCAGGGGACCCTGCTTGGTGCTTACCAGCCTCCCGGCTTGGCTCTACCAGGCATACAGGATGTGCCATCTCATTCTGTAGGCTGTTGCTTTTTGTCTCTTCTCCCCCATATGGATAAGATGTGCTACAGGGAACACCAGCAGACCTGGTCCTGGCCTGTCCTTGTTGTGCAAGCCTTTCATTGTGGTGTCCCAGCTCTCCATTGCACTGCATAGTTTGCTTCATGTGTCAATCTCCAAACATCCATCGCTTCTTTCCTCTCCAGTATCCTCTTTCTTGTTCACAGAAATACAGGGAGAAGTTACTTGTATGAAAGGCTGCATCTACCCATGCAGACACTGCAATATTTCTGATCTTCAGACTGTTCAACTGTTAAGATAAAAAGAATCGTGCTACTGCCCTGCCTAACAGAAGTTTGCTATCATCTTGGAACACAGAGAGTGAATTTGTCACATTGTACCTGAGGGATGCTTCTTCAGTTGGACACAGTGATCTTCTAGGTCCTTTCCAACCTATATTTTTCTATGATTTTTCTGGAAGATGGCATGCTTCAGCATGGAGAGCTGAAGAGATTAGACTATGTGACATCACCTGCCTTTATACAAAATCACAAAAGAGAGATTACTTTAAACTTGAAATATTTTAATCTCTGGTAGATCTGAGGAAGAGTTGTGATTAAAAACCATTTCTAGATAAAAAGTGCAGTGGATAACTTCTGTGGCTGACATAGTATCATCTGGTTTCAAATACTTGAGTCAATCAGAAATTTAAAAATAATATGTGAAAATGGGAGCCTTGAAACTGAATTGTGTAACTTGAATTGATCCTATTTCTTCTTTCTTTTTTTCCCCATCCTCAGAGTGAGGAGACACCTTTGTAAGGTTTTAGCTGGGTATACAAAACCATCAGTCCCCTTTGAGAATTTCTTCCAGGTCTTGTAACATAGCTTAAGACTTGTTAACAATCTGATTTGAAAAAATCAAAACAAACCCAACCCAATCTGAGTGATTCTAGTTCTTGTTGGTACTTGTGTTGGTAACTATGTGTTCTGTGTGTTATGTTTTTAGGTACTCCTTTGTCGTAGCTATGGGATACCTCACATTGTGCCACATAAGCCGAATATATATATTTCATTATGGTATCCTCACTACAGATTTTTCCGGGTGAGTGAGTCTGCAAACTGGTTCCTGTGTCAATCAGTATTCGTTGATTTCAGTAAGTTGTAAGAATAATTTTTATGTTATTTGTGGAGCACCTGCAGTTTTGTTTCCCTTGAGCTTTTTCCAGGGATTGTGATTTTAGGTTTTTTGTTTGTATTTTATTTGTTTGTTTGTTTGTTTTTGTTTGTTTGTTTTTAAAAGAAGGAATAAACACTGTATGATTTTTGCACTGACTCATTGTTCCTACTCTTTTCTTGCTAGGCACTATGTAGTTAGGAAGGCAGAGCTTAGTCAGCTAGGCTTCCATGCACAGCAGCCTGGGAGGATAAGTTGCACAATCTCTCCCTGGAGCTGTAGGAATTCTTCTATGGCTGGTGCTCTGCTCCCTGGTGGTCTGCCCTGAGAGGTGGAGTGGGCTGCTCTCCTTCCAGCTTCCTAAGCACAGCTGTCAGCTCTGTGTCTCCTTCCCCCCATTCTGATTTTTCTTGAAGCCCCAGCTGGGAAGGTGTTTCCCAGCCCAGGCACTCCAGCGGGTGTGAGGGCAGGACTGGGGCAGGGGTGAGTTGCTGGAGGAGCTGGATGAGTAAGCCAGGCAGAGAGACAAGAGATCAGCTTAGGCTGTCAGCACTGGTCTTACAGGTTCTCTCATGGGGGCAGGTTGTGGCTGCTGCTTAAAGAGCGCTACATTTTGTATGCCATGATTTCTGTGAAACAGTGGTTTTCATATGTACTGTAGTCTCTGATTCCACTCAGAGAAGCAGTAGAGGATGCTTTGCAAAGATAGAGACAGCTAATCCTATGTGCTTTGTTTGTGAGAGGAAGGTATGCTTTTGCATGATTTAAAACCAGTGTGTTAATCCATATTCCAGTTGTTTAATTGAATGTCTGAACACAGAGTAATTAGTAACATGACATGAAAAATTTCTGTAAACTCACATAGTATGTTGTGCATGACTCTTCCAAGTCTCTGTCACCTTACAGGCACGGAGTAGGAGACTGAAGTTTTCTGCTGTTTTTGTGCCTGTGTCTCTCTCTTTGAGGTGGTGGATTTAAGCATTTAATTAAATTTTAGGTGGTGGAGGCGAAGTTTCTCTCAAACTCCTGAGGTTTTTTATTAAGGAGGCTGCAGAAATGGGAACTCACATGTTTAAAGAAATCTAGTTCTGTAATTTTTTCTGCAGTTCTTTTAATACACAAAAGCGTGTCCTCAAAGAGCATGACATGCCAAGAAGCCTATAAATGGGATTGGAATGCTATAACTCTGTGTGTGTAAGAGACAGAGACAGAGAGAGAAATGTGAGAGATCATGATTTTCTGAATAGTGTGTTTAGAAATGCACTGTGAGGCATATTAGCTCTCTCTCTCTGAATACATTTAATAAAGATCCAGCTGAGACTGGGGGTGGAAGAAGAGGAATGGTGGTTGTTTGTTATAGACTAGGTAGCATTTTCTGCTCCCTTGATGAAAAAGGAGCTACTTCTATTTAATGATGAGCTTGAGGATAATAATGGTGGTGAAAGAATAATAACTGAACTTACTCTGTTACTTGATTTTGTCTTGGTGCTTCAAGATACACATCAATTCCTAAACTTCACTCAAACATAAAACTGCCAAGTAGTAAACAAGTGGAAAATGTACTATGGATATGAACTGAACCATCATGGTATATTTTAAAAGCTAAGAAAAAATAAAAATACTGTAGTGGTATCAATAAAAACTTGCAATCCAAAGTGTTGAAACCAAGATCAGCCTCATAAAACCATCTTAAAACCTGTTTTTCTCAGCTGTATGTGCCCATTGAGGCTTTGTGCACATACCTGAATAGATGTGATGACCTAGAGAGAGACACAGGCCCTGGCCACAGTTTTATCACGTATGATCAGCAACTGAACCTCCTCTTGCTCGTTCTCCCATTTTTGAGGGTTCCTCATCTCTTGCATGTGGTAATAGGAAAGCATTAGGACCAGGACCTGGCTGGGAGGATGGCATTAAAGTTCTCCCTCAAGCCTTCAGAAACAACTGAGACAGAATCCTTGGATTTATGCTCATCTCTCTCCAGCCTCCCACCATTTTTGGTGAAGGTAGCTGGTAGTTCTGGTGCCATCAGCTTTCCAATATCAGCTCCCTAAAGTGATGAGCCAGATGATCAGTAAGTGTTTCCCAGTGTCAGTGCTGAAAAGCCAGCATCCCTCATTTAATCTCTTGGCCTGCTTTGTGCACTTAACTTGCATGCATAACCCTTTTGATGTGTGCTTGCAAATACATTTTTGGGGCTGTTTTTAGTAGTAGTAGTTGGTTGTCCTATTTGTTTGGAGTCCTCCCATTTTGAGGACAGAGCTTGTAAAATGCAGGTAGAGATGGAGAGAACAAGGTAACTTTTGAGTCATATCTTAAGCAAACTGAAAAATGAAAGGTCACACTGTGGCACATCACTTCCAGGTTGAGAAATAAGAAATAAGGGACTTGTTATCTGCTGGTGATTAGTTAATTCTTAACTCCTGCAAAGGGTATGTTTTGTCACTGAGTCCCACAGGCAGAACTGTACTCAAGATGCTTGCAGCTATTTCTTGACTTGAGAGTTTTTTATGTCTTGCATAGTACTTAAGGAAAAACTATTGTTTTTAAACTACTGCCAGGTTTTAAGGAAAACCAGTTCCATCTTGTTGCGTTTCCATTTTAATTACTTTTTAAAAATGTGAATATATTTTACCAAATGTCTTTAAATTATATTATTTCTCAAATAAGTGGTGATATAACTTAGGAGTTTTATCTTTACTACTTTCTCCAAAAAACTATTCATTTTAGAACGCTGTTGTACAGTAGCTGAATCCTGTGCTTCCCACTTAATTCAAATCAATCTTTGAGAAAAACATGCATGTTTTACTTTGCGTGGTTTGCTGTGACATTTGTACATTGTACCTGGAAAAACTAAATCCTAACTCTTTCTCTCTCTTATTTCTTCTTCTTTATGCTAAGAGGATTATGCTGGTAAGTTGCCTGCCTATACAACTTTATAAAAACAGTAATAATGTCATAAGGTTTCTGTTTTTTCCCATTGTATCACAGGCTCAGATTGAGTATGGTAATATGATAGCTTTAAGGAAAAATTAGTTCAAAATAAGGAATCTTGATTCTGATTTTTGGAAACTAGTAATAGATCGGGTTTCAATCTAGCAAGCTTCATGGACAAATGCCAGATGCATATAATTGTGTGGATGAAATTCAGAAGGTATGGAACTTGTGTCTGTTTCAATCCTTTATTTAAGGCTGTAGAGCTTTTTAGTTTCCTCTTTGAATTCTTGCAGTGTCTGAGCAAAATTTCCTAATATTGCGGGTTAATCAATGAAATGTCAGAGAATTATTGTGCATATGTGAGTTTCTTTCATACATGAGTGTAGAGGCTGAGAGAGCTGGGGTTGTTTAGCCTGGGGAACAGGAGGGGCCTTACTGCTCTTTATAACTGCTTGAAGGGAGGTTGTAGGAAGGCTAGGGTAAGTCACTTCTCCCATGTAATAAATGACAGGACAAGGGGGAATGGCCTCAGGTTATGCCAGGGGAGGTTTGGATTGGATATTATGAAAAGTTTTTTCATGGAAAATGTTTTCAGGCATCAGAGCAGCTGCCCAGGGAAGTGGTTGACTCACCATCCCTGGAAGTGTTCTAAAAATGTGTAGTTGTGGCACTTGGGGACATGGTTTAGTGGTGAAGATGGCAGTGCTGGGTTAACAGCTGGACTCAATGATCCTAGAGGTCTTTTCCAGTCTTAGTGATTTTATGATTCTTGCTGCCATTCCTTACAGAAAAGAAACTCAGATTGAAAGCTATGCCAGTGTGTGTGGTGATTTTCACAATCTTCTGTTGGTCTTAGAGAGACCATAGCTGAATTATCTGTGAGACTTGAGCAGCTTTCCTCCCCACATGTGCCAGATTTGTAGCTCTTACAGAAGTGCTGTGGTGGCCATCACTCTACGGACACCTTTGTGTTCACCCTATCCCAGATACAGAACAGCAGCAGTGTTCTCAGCAAACCACCTAGAAAGGGATGATCATTGAGAGAGCCCTCTTGAAAAGCTATATGTATAATCAGATACTGCAGTAACAAGTGTCACTTCAGGCAGTGAATTTTTGCTGGATGGTTAGTGCTTTGTTGCTGTTTTTTTCGTCTCTCAGTGGCTTTTGGTATCAACCACAAAAGGAAGGAATGAAAGTACAGCAGCCGTTTTTCACAAAGGAAATACAGTTGCTGATGAAAGCAAAGATAGATGTACTCTGTTAAAACACAGTGCAGAAATGCTGTGTGGTCCTGCAAATTCGTTTGGTTATTTTTATTTTAGAGGTCTCAAAGTGTATGACATGGAGTACATTGCCGCAGTGTCTGTTCCAGCAGTGCTAGGTTACTCTGGTGTGCAGCTGGTCCCCAGAGGCAGGGCAGCAGCGCAGGTGAAGGGGGAGTAAGGGGAAGTCAGGCTGTTTTCCATGCCTGTTTGCAGCTTTGCTGTTTGGCTGGGTGCTTGTCCACTTGAAAGAGCCCTGAGATCACTTACCACAGCATACACAGGAGCCCTGCAAGAACTGCAGTGTGTGAACCAGGCAAATTTCAAGCAGGCAGTCACTACTAGAGAGCTCCATGCGTCTAGTGCATGCCAGGACACTTCTCCAGAAGTAAACACTCTTTAAAATGAAATGCTTCTACCATGAAGGCTTAAGAAATACTGTTTGGGAGCTTGCACACAAACACAAAAAAAAGGGCAGCACATCAGCACATGAAGGAAATTGTGAGTTGCTTTGGAGGTGTAAGTGTGTTTAGTGAAGTGTTTTTCCTCTGATGTACTTCAGTAGTTCTTCCTTTTACTGTCGAAAGCAAAAGTAAGAGCCTACTGCCAGCTTGGCCATCCCCCTGTCAGCATGGTTACTGTCACAGCAGGGTGTGACTGTGTGAACTTCTTGTCATGGCTTCAGCACTACAGAGGTAACCCTGAAATAAATGTTCGCTGTTTTGGAGTCCTGTCTGCTATGAGCCTTTTGACTCCACCTCCTCTCTTAGTGAAATCAGGTCAGTGGAAACTATTTCTAGCAAGCGTGTGCCAGACTCCTCCACGGGATTACCTGAGGTCAAGCAGACTGTGCTTGGAAAATGTCTTTTCTCTCGTAAGCATCGAAGCTTGCTCGGTGCAGAAGCCAGCCTGTGATGTGGTGAGGATCCCCACAGCAGTCTACAAACAAAACATCTTTACTTCCACTGGCCTGTGCGTGTGGCAAATTTATTGCATTGGGGCAAGCTGCATTTAAAAATTACATGAACTGCTATCCTAATATAAAATTATGTTAACTGCATTAATTACAAAACTGGTATGTTTTTGTTTGGAAGGTTTATTTAGGGGAGTAAACCCCTCTATTGAGCATTCTCTGTAAACTGTTGCATCTTAGTCTTGTGTTATTTTTCAAAGCATCTAACATGAAGTAAACAAAAACCCGAATCTGTCTTTATGTTATGTTAGATGCCTTGAAAAATAAAATTGTCCCTGGGTCAATTTCTTGCCTTTTTTAAATTTTTATTTTATTTTTTTAATTAAAAGTTGGCCACTATGGTTTGTGTGTAGGAGGTAAAATACAGCTACAACTTGAGATTAAACTCATAGCCAATATATAAAACATAGGAAGGGAGGGGAAATCACACCACACATAAATCAAATTTTATGTTTTTGTGGTAGTTTGTAACTGTAAGGACAGATGGAAAGGGTGTGGAATCCCCACTCAGCACGTGGCTACAAAGTAATCAGTAGGTATTCAAATGTGATTAATTGCAAGTTGTTTAGGCTTCTAAATGTGTTTTATTTCAAATGCTTCCTTCATAGGATAAGTCTTTGTGCTTCATCTGTAAATACAAATGTAGTAGGTAGGTTTTCTTTTTAAATTCAGCCTAATTGCCCCTCTCCAATAACCTGTGCATCACAAAATTTAGAAGTAAGAAAAGGGATTGGAAGTTTTATAGTTTTGTTAACTTCCTTTCTTGTTTTTTAGCACTATTGACTTTTTCCAGTAGAGCCTAAGGGTTAAATAGTGTCATGCTGGAAACAGTTGACTACTTGTGATATGGTGCTGTATTTAACATATTAACTTACTCAATGTATTGCTGTTTAAAGTTAGAGCTTGCCTGAAAGGCTGAATACAAATGGCAATTCAATGCTCTGCTATTTCAAAGTTTTAATAATCAAAACTCAAATGTTTAGGGATTTATGATTCTCCCTCCCCCTTCCTCCTCCTCCTGCCCCATTAAGGGAGAGCTCCAGTACCATAATTAATTTGTTGTGCTCTGCCTTTTCCTGCAGCAAAGACATGTCCCCCCTGAGATCAGGTCAGTGGGGAATGGTAGGCAGGTGAGGGAGGAGGGAGGAAGATGCTCCTTGTTCACCTGAAACCTTGCTTCCCCTTTGTGTGAAGTGTTAACCGATACCTGACACTGACCTCATGAAAGATTTAGTGTGTGTCATCCCATTGCCGCTGTACAGCAGGTTTCCACCTTCCTGAGTAGGGTAGAAAAGAGATCACAAAATCAATTAGGTTGGAAAAGACCTCTGAGATCAAGTCCAACCAAGCACTGATCTCCACCATGTCAGCCAGACCATGGCACTGAGTGCCACATCCAGTATTTCCTTAAACACCTCCAGGGATGGTGACTTCACCACCTCCCTGGGAAGTCCATTCCAATGTCTAATCACCCTTTCTGTGAAAAATTTTCTTGAACGTCTAACCTAAACCTCCCCTGGTGCAGCTTAAGGCTATGTCCTCTGGTTCTATCCCTGGTTAACTGGGAGAAGAGTCCGACCCCCACCTGGCTTACCCTCCTTTCAGGCAGCTGTCGGGAGTGATAAGCTGAGCCTCCTTTTCTCCAGACTAAACAACCCCAGCTCCCTCAGTCACTCCTCATTGGACTTGTGCTTCAGACCCTTCCCCATCTTTGTTGCCCTTCTCTGGACACCCTCCAGCCCCTCAATGTCCCCTGAACTGAGGGGCCCAGAACTGAGCACAGGACTGGAGGTGCAGCCTCGCCAGTGCCGAGTACGGGGGAAGAATCACTGCCCTACTTCTGCTGGCCACACTACTCCTGACATAGGCCAGGATGCCATTGGTCTTCCTGGCCACCTGAGCACGTGCTGGCTCATGTTCAGCTGCTGTTGTACAGCACCCCCAGGTCCTTTTCTGCTGGGCCACTTTCCAGCTGCTCTGGAAAATATGTATGATGTGTAATATGATGATGTCAGGAGGGAGAACAGAAGGTGTCTAATGCACTCAGTGGCTCTCCTTCCTACTCACCTTGTCAGAATCATCACTTTTGTTCTTCCTTGTCTCCTCTGGAGCTGGGATTTGAGGGAGACAGACTGTTCATCTTTGCTGATTAAAATGCAGGAAAGGCTGACTTGTTCTGTTGGCTTACAATGTGCCATCCATGAGGCCATGAATTCCTAATATAGATGAGGAGAACCTCTCTCCTCTGTGTTTATGTGTTGTATGACTTTAGTGCAGGCTTTACTCCTGCTGCCCTCGGATTGTTTGCATTTTGGCTCTCTCTGGCTTACCATGGGGGCCTTGTCTAAGACAAGTATCTAAATTTAGACACTTAAAGTCATATGGTTTTGGCTCAGAGCCTGAGGTTTTAAAGTTACCCACTTTGATATTGGCGAGAAGTGCTTGCCATGAGAAACATATGCAACAAATTGAACCAATTTAAAACAAGTGTTAATGTTCCCTCGTAAAGCAAAAAGGTCAAACTGACAAAATAAAAAATTGTGTTTATTGCAGCAGAACTGCTTGGTTCACTGACAGCCTCTGTCTTTCTTAAGGATTAAAAAAATCTGCCTTTTCATATGCTTAAAGGATTAGGATTTATGTATCTTTGAAAGCAAAGCTAAATTTTGTCTGGGAAAATCTACTTTGAGAAACAGGATGTTGAAGATAATGGTAAAAACAGCTTATAAATCTATTTTCTTGAAAGATTAATTGGAATAAAGTTTAGAATGACTATTTAACACTATTGCAGTTATCTGGAATGTGAAAAGTCATTATTAAATGTCCATTCCTTAGCTGCTATCAATGGTCTAGGTGACCCAAGGACAGCTGCTGTACAAACCCCTGTGTTACAATTCAAGTTCTGTGTATATTTAAGCCTATTCTAAATTTTATGTGCAAACACTTTTTACTGATATTTCAAGTAGGGACTTCTGAAATGATAAAAGCAGTTTCTGATTAATTGGCTGATATTTCATGTTCTGGTTTTAGATAGAAAATGCCAATTACCCACACAGAATTACTTGTGAACTCTTGAAAAAGTTCAGCCATAAAGGTTAAAAAAAAGACCAGAATGAAAGAATGTCTTTTGCCAGTATTTGTGTGTTTACTATGCTCAGCATATGAATTATCTTAAAAATCTGTTTGATTTATCTTAGTGGGATAATCAGGTTGTAAACAGTTTATCTTATCTATTGGGTTTACATTTGTTTGTAACCAGTAGGTCAATTTAGTAATGGATGATCCAGAATCTCTTGAAAATCACTGTAGAACATAAGTATTTGACTGTTATTTTAGACAGAGACATCACTGAATGTAACTTTAGCTTTTTTTTTCCCTTACCTTGAGAAACTGGTGGGGCAAACTCAGTGCTTGACCTAAAAAAACCCTCAACATTTTTCTTTAATTGTGTTCAAGAAAATATATTACAATTGTTAAAATGAATAGCTGTAATATTTGGAATAATCTATGTCTCTTAAAAAAGTTCCATATACTGGTGAAACTGTGTAAATAGTTCAATAAATGTGTACAAACTCAAGTTTTAATTTCCAGGTTGAAGACATCATTTGTATTCGAACAGAAACCTCCGTATGGTTAATGTTGTTAATTTGTTGGCAAATTGAGAAACAATCCATTGTATTAATCCTCAGTGAAGACAGAGCTCTTTTGCAGGACTGGTTTTACATATAGTCATCGCAACTAATGCTTTTAAAATACTGGCATATCCTCATCAGCCATTTCCATCTCGTGGCTATTGTGGTTGTGAGAGATCTGGGCACCCTGTGCTGGTGTCCCCAGTGGCAGACAGAGAGGGAGAAGCCATGTGAGCAGTTGCTCATCCCTTGCTTTGCCGGCCATGGGTCCTTCTGAATTGCAGATGTTCAGTGCCAGGTTTTGTGTTTAGGGCTCCACAGCCAATGGAGGAAGTGGTCAGTTGTCCCCATGGTTTTCCTCCCATCTTTCCTCTTACCCACCTCTAAATGCTCTTGGCTGTGTCCTTTACCCTTGTGGGAACCAGCTCCTGATACCACCAAGCTGGGTTTTGTCTTTTTTCCCGTTCCTTAGCTGCAACAGCTCACATTTACCTTCAGTGCCAAGAAACTCTGTAAAGCTGGATGAGGGAAGTATAAGCGGCCCTATTGGGCATAGTGGCTATTTCTATGCTGCATGTTTAGTTGGCACCAAGGCTGCTGTAAGCCTGGCTCAGGTACAGCCAGCTCCTGATTTCAGAGGCTCCAGATCCCACATGCCCATACACTCTCAGCTGGATGGTGTATCTTGTACAAGCGGCACAGATGCGTGGCCAAGAAGCAAGGGGGAAACTGCTGTGCTGACAGCTATTCTGGTATTTGCACACAGTCCTAATTGATAGAGCTATTCATGTGGGGAAATAAGCATCTGTATCTGCAGAGCCAACATTTTTTTAGGGCGCTGAGGAGACAGACAATAGGAGAGTAACAGTAAGAAGAGCCAGAGTTGTGTTACAGCAACACTGCTGTATTCTAGTGTTGCATTTTATGGGGCTTCAGTTTGGTCTTTGCCTGAAAGGAAGCTCAGTGGGCTGCAAAAGCTGGTATTTCCTAGTGGTGTGATTTCTTCTGAACTACAGTTTGCACTGCTGCACGATAGGGAGACATAAAATAAGGCTTTGTGTGCACTTAGCAATTAAAAATTCCAGTGCAAGTTACTGTGGGGTTGTTTTGAACCCAGGCAATTGTCTTATGCCTCAGTGCCTCCTTCGGCTTTAATTGGATGTTTTCCACTTGTTGCTAATACAGTTATGCCTTTTAAAGGGATAAAGACATTCAGTGAGAAAGTTGGGAATTTGTATTACAAGACATGTAACTGTTGTATCTGTCTTTGTTATAGTCCGCTGATGATAATTACACAGAAGATCACAACACTTGCATGCCAGCTACATGATGGTAAGAAAAGGAATCTCTTCCCATGTCCTGAAGACAGCCTTTTTATTCCAGTGCATTCTGTGGTTGATTTATGGAGTGAATGAATGTAGTTCAGTGAGTTGTTCCAAATGAAGAAGAAAAATGCTTAGTGGAGGAAAATGAGAAAGTTTTGATCAGTTTTTAGCATCAAATGGTCTTTGCAGTATCAGAGGCAACTGTTTTCCCCTTTGGATATTCTACTTCCTTGGGGCCCAATTTGGATTTTAGCTAGTACCAGTATCTCCTGTTTAAATGCTACAATGCATCTCCATTAAACTCTCTGAAGGTGTTATTGATTCTCCAAAGTCAAGAGTTGTGTTTGAGGCATAGGTTCAGTCATTAATTTAGAAAAAAATGTGCTAGCACTGATGTATTCAGTGGTAATATACTCCATGAGCTGTGAGAGATAGAATCCAGTAGCTTTTCTCCAGCAGAGAGAGAAGCACAGTTGCAAGCAAAATAACATTGTCTTCAGTCTTGTGCTGTGCTGTGACAAAGAACACCATTATTTCCCAGTGAAACGCCTGTGTCTAGTACAGTGCAAAGGCTAGAAATGTCAGTTAGCAGCAGCATTGTTGTTTCTACCTACTGATGTTGCAGTGCAAATTTCTGATGATCTGAGGCCCTTTGCATTACAAGCTGTGGGTAACTGAATAAGTGGCTTGCTATAGAGTTGTGAGCAAGGATTTAGGGGATGGCCGCACGGGGGTCTGGTATTGTTTCTAAGCCAGGTTTATATGAGTGAATCTAATTCTTTTAGCTGGCTGTAATAGGTACTGCTGGAAGTTTGGCTCTTTGACCTTGTTGTTACTCATTTTGCTGAGGCTTCTCTGCTTCTGTTAGTTAGGTCAGCTCAGGTATTGCTGCAATGCCACAGCAGTGTGCAGCCTAGGCGCACCTAGGATGTTGATGGTAAACATACAGACAGAAAGGAAAAAGACAACAGCAGAGGCAGGAGGATTTTAAATGGACCTGAAATCCTACAGATTGATGATGGTGGAAAAGGCTCATTACATTGTGAACATCCATATATGGAGCAGTTGATCAAATGAAGGCTTGAAGTTCAAGCGTCAGTGACAAATTTCTATTTGTAAAAATCTAACGCAACAAATTTCTACATGTAAAAATTTAACACAGCTGTCCATAAATGGAAACAGACAAACAAAATACCCAGCCCTTTAAGTAATTAAGTGTTTAACTGTTTCTCTGAAACTCAGGTCCTCCCAGTATTTACAAACTGAAACAGTGAGAAAATGGAAAGGAGCAGAAAATGGAAATGAGCAGCTTATGAGCAGTTGTTTTTGGAAGTGGGTCCTGTGTGTGTATTGTTAATTATGGCCAGTGTGTTTAGAACTGTGGTGTCAATTGGTGCCAAGGCCCTGATCTTTCAGGGCTGTGCACATGGAGCTGTGCACATGGAGCTGTGCGCATGGAACTGTGCATCTGCATGCTCTGCATCAAGTGCTGTGACTCATCCCGTGTTTTTCTGCTGAAGCCAGTGGGATTCCTCGCAGTATGTGCAGCTAAAGCTTTAGGGTGAAGGTTTTGAGGTATTTGCTATAAGCCTGTTTACCACTGGCCATCACACAAGATTTTTCCATAGTTTCCTGGGACATTGAGGCTGTGTGCTACCTCTGGCCCCAGAGGTCTTGTGCACTCAACAGGAGGTCATCCTTCCAGTCTGGACCTTGTACAATTCCAGATTATTACTGATGTGTATATTTAGGCTTGCTCCAGCAGCAGGCAGCTGGGCTGCTTGTTCACACCAGCGGAGCTTCTGTTCCCTGAGTGCCTGTTTCCCTTCCCCTGCCCACTCTTCCCGCTGTGAAATGCTCCATTTCTCACCAAGGAGCCAGCAGGAGGCTTGTGCTTAAATGAGCCAGAGACTTCTGGCAACAGAGCTTTTTCTAGCCCAGGACAGTTTGTAGAGGCTGTTGGGGGTCGCTGCCAGTTGGTGGCATTGCCGCTTCCACTGTGTGTGTGGGAATGCAATGGCTGCTCTTCCTGACAGTATAGCCAGGGTGAGAAAGAGGGAATGAGGTAAGGAAATGGGTAAAGAGGTAGAGTAGAACTGGACCTAAAAGTTAGGGATTGAGCTGTATTACAACCACCTGTGACAAAGAAATTTGAAATTATGGCTTTAGAAATTTAATTATGGGGTGCAAGTATAAGGCTTTGGAGATATTTTTTATTGTTTCTCTTTTGGAAAGATCTAATGTGACTTTTCTTTCCAGGAATAGGGCGACAAGCTGAGGAACTCACCGCTGAGCAAAATCGGCTTGCTGTAAAGTAAGGATGTAATTCTCTTAGTGATTTGTGTCCAATTTCTTCCAAAGAAGTTGAGTGTTTAGGTTGTTTCTTTTCTTGTTTGGTTTATTTTTTTTGGTGGGTTTTTTGGTAGTTTTTTTCCATTGCAATGTCAGGGACAACATAGTGGCCCAGCCATGAAAATGTTTCCTGCTACTTTCCAGTCCATGATACGCCTAAAGTCCTACCTGCTTTTTCTGTTTGTTTGAGCAGTTTGTTTTTGTAATGCTGCTGTCATTGCCCTCCTTACACAAACATACCTTCTCTCCTGTACTCCTTAGTTCTTCAATTCAGTGCTTCTGCCTTTATCACCCTGTGCTGGTCAGTAAAGTACTGAAGTACTTGGCAGTGTCTCGTTGACTTAAATATATACTCCACAGGCAACAAAACAAGTCTTTGCTGAATTAACTCTCTTAAATTCAGGCTAAGACTGTACTATATGGATGACTTGGCTGTTATCTTCATCTGATCTGTGATATGTTATTTTTCCAAGTAGATACTCCTCCCCTGTCAACAATCCACTGCACAGTAAAAATCCATTTTGGTTTGACTGACACTTCAAGTGCTGTTTTTCTTTGCCATTAATTTTGAATGCTGGAATTTTCTTTTTTTTTATTTCCCTCCATAATGTTCATACTCCTAGTTCTCCACATTATGTAACTAATCTCCTCCTTTTTCAGATGGAGAGAGCACATTTGTCTCTCAGTACAGGTGCAACATGTAGTCCAATTTGTTCTTGTTTTTTTTTTAAATGAATAATTAGTGTTACAGAATTACTCTTAGAACCATAATTACTTTTCACCATGACATATTTGTTTAATTTTGAAGGTAGAAAATTCAGCCATCAGAAAATCTGCTTATGAACTTCAAAAAATAAGGGAGTCATTTCTTGAAAAGCAAAAATCTTGTAGGTAGCCTTTTATAACTTCGCTGTGACCCCATAGTGTCTATTTTTAAAGCTCACAGCATATTGTTTAACTGCACTTGGCCCTTAATTCTAGTCAAATTCTCACCAAACATGCTTGGGTTTTTTTCTTGTACAGTAGATGAGTTCATAATAGAAAAGCAGATGCCAATAGCTTAAGTGTCAGTGGCAGACAAGTCATAACTGAAGAGTTTTAAATCCCCTTTGGTAATACAGCCTTTTGTCTTCCCGCCTGTTCTTGGTCTGTTTTTGTTTCTCACTCATCCTCTGTACATTCCTTTGTGCATTGCTCATGTCTCCCCACCCAACCATGTGCAGAATCCAAGTTGAAACAAATGACTTTATTTTTAATCTTAATGTAGAGCTAGGAAGCCCAAATCATGGACCCGATTTTGCAGGACATAAAGATGACCCTTACCCCAAATTGTTTGCTGCATCTTCCTGTGAAATGCTTTCACCAGAGAACATACCATTCAGGCACTACCATTTACAATAACCAGTAGGGTGAATGCAGAAAATCCTGGCTAATCTAACTGTTTATTCAAACTAATTCCACTTCAGAATAGAAGTAGGCAACAGAAAATGTTTAACTGTTGCTTAGTTTTTCTGCTAGAAATTTGTTTTGGTCTTAGGGAATTTTAAATGTGTTTTGGTTTATGCATGTCCATCTCTGTCTTGGGCAGGAGAGCCCTCAAGCACTGTGCCCAAGTTTGTGTTCTCATCTGAGGGCTCCACATTTACTTGGATGGTGACAACTAGGACAATTGTGGAGAGCACTCTAATGCAGTGCAGAACACAGGGCACAATTTGGATGCTGGCATTTTCTGCCAAATAAAAAACCCGAGCCCAACAATTTACAAATTACACTAGTGGTGAGAGGCCTGTGCATATTCCTTTTCCATCCTACTGATCTGTAGCCAGGACAGTGGATCTTCTTCATTTTACATCACATGTACAACCCCAGAAGGAACTGGTGGGATATGCACTTGCAAGATGGAAAAAAATGAACGACAGATTTTCTTTGACTTTTGTCTTCAGCCATCTTTCAATTCGTGTGTTTTTCCCCCCTTAGTTCCTTTTCCTGTTTGTGATGCAATACAGGCAATTACTTCCTTTATTTGAACAGTAGGAGAGAGTGCTTCTTTATTCTCTTCCTGTATGTCTCACTTGACACATTTTTCAAAAGGCTGGACTGAAGGGTGGATGAGAGCTCCTCCCAGGACTGAGAGCCCTGGTTGTAGAGACTCCCTGGCCTGTGGTTCGTGTAACAAGGCAGGATGGTCCCTGACATCCTGGACACGTGCAAAATTGGTTACCAGCTTCTCACTCCTGATACTGCTGACTGGTTCAAAATGCACAAATTTATTACTGTTTTTAGCTAAAATGTTTCTAAGATGACAGCTTTTCAAATAATTAGCATTAGTTCACATGTAGCGTAAGCACTTCCCTGTTACCTTTGTTCTGACTGCCATCTACCAGACATCACCAGAATATGACAGGCTGGGTTTCATCTTCCCCAGAACAGATCTAGAGAGTTTTTGGTCGGGGGAAAGGGGTAGGAGAGAGGTAGGGACTGAGGCAGACAATGCAACATAAAACGTTGGTGAAAGCCTTTGCTGTGTTTTACCTTGTTTTTGTTTGTTTTTTTTTTTTGTTCTGTTGTGTGTGGCTGATTTTTCACAGGTCAAGACCTTCTTTACTGGAGTATTTAAGTTATCTCCTCAATTTTATGAGCATCATAGCAGGGCCTTGCAGCAATTACAAGGATTATATTGCCTTCATTGAAGGGAGGCATGTGCACATGAAACTGTTGGAAGTGAACTGGAAGCAGAAGGGTTATGACAGACTTCCTGATCCTTCTCCAACTGTAAGTTTTACAATGACAAAGATTGATTGCAGAGGGCAGGAAAGTAGAGCTTTGTACATGATTCTTATAATTAAAAGCTAAGAAGAAAAATTAGTTTTGGGTTATGTTGCCAGTAAAGGTTACAGTGAGTTTTTTCTGTGAGTGGCTGCTGTTTTTATCACAGGGTCAAGGGTGAAGTGGGTAGTGAATTCCCCAAATGGGTTTGGCATGCAAAACAGGTCAGTTGTTAATGGGTGTCATTTGTGCAGCAATGGGAATGGTCTGCAGGTTCTGACAATGACAAGTTGCAGTTCAGCTCTAGACAGAAGAGGACAGAAAAACCCAAAAAAGTCAAATCTCTCCCGTAGTGCAGGAGATGTTAGAATTACATGACTCATGGCTGATCAGAAACTGTAGCCTGTCCAGGTCATTTGCAAGAGTATCACACACTTTAAGATGACTCAGGAAGAATTTTTTTCACATACTTTTAGTACTAATTTTGTTTTATAATTTTTTAAATATTACTTAGAACCTTCTTATAAAATAACCTTCTTGTAAAGCAGGATAGCATAGTGTGAGATCCAGATTTCTCTCTCTTGTCTTAAGGTGACACTGAATATGTAGCTTTGTGTGTGCAGAACATCTCTGAAGCTGAGCATGTGCTTATGTATAATGATTCCTGTTGCACACAGTTGTTTTTCTACTGACTCTAGTGATGTTACTTCTGATTTGCATTAGTCTGACTGAGGTCAGAATAAGGACTATATTGTGTAAGATGCAAGTCAGGAGAGAGTACTAAAATCTGCATAAAAACAAATTTCACATTACTTTATTCCAGAATATGGAGAATATATAAAAAGAGATCAGAAAATCAAAAGGGATCAAAAACCACATTGTTGTTTTAATAGTATATTGCATTTTTATTAGTCTTTTGAGAACATGAATCAATTTTTACATGGTATCCAAGTGCCAGATTACTTTTTAATGATGACTGTATCAAGAAGGGTTTACTCATGGTGTGTGTTTGCAAACGAGCTTTGAACTACTGCCACGATTGTCAATAATAGGAAGCTGGGGAGCTGGAATAGAAAACGCTGTGGCAGAGCACATACCGTGGGTACAAGTGTGCTGTCTAACACTTTCGCTTTTTGGAAAAGTGCTTTTTAGCAAGACCTCTTGGTGGTAGTTGGGTAGTAAGAGCTACTTTTGCACTGAATACCAATGCTTTTAGCTTCCAGGAGGAACCCTGGAGATGATAGTACATACAGAGAGGATTTCTGCTGATTATTCTGATTTTGACTTACGATTTTCCTACCTATCTATAGGTAGTTCAGTAAACCAAGTTAGACTAAAGCTGCAACTCTGGCCTCTTCTTGGTCACCTCTTCTGAATTAATTAGTATCAACTTTGTCACTGCTAACTTTAATGGTTCTTGAAGCCCATTGTTTTTGCGTGTCATGAGCACTGCCTTGTTCTTCCCCTTAAGCAAATGTTTCTAATGAATGTTTCATTGTTTGTGCTTTTTAGGGAGCAGTGATGTACAAGCTGTGTATCACACTAGTATCTCTCATTTTATTCTTGACGCTTACAAAGAATTTTCCAATGGCATATATTATTGATAACGAATTTCTTGAAAAAACTCCCTTCTTGTCCAGACTTGGTTACCTGTATGTTGTAACACAGGCAGCAAAACCAAAGTATTATTTTGCATGGACATTGGGTAAGTCTGGCTGTATAATGTACTTTTGTGTGTGGAAAATAAGTTCCTAAATGGGGGGTGGGATCTGAAACCCCGCGGTGGGGATTAAAATTGTCTTTAGACCTGTAGTTCTTGTGGGAGATGTGTTCCTTTGGGTAGTGGACTCTGTTGGGGGCTTGATGTTAGCTTTTACCTCTAAAGCACTGTGGGGTCTGGTATACACCTTGGCTTTGAGCAGTCCAGAGAAGAGGTTGGAGAGCGGTGGAAAGGAAGTGTTGGGAAGGACCAAAATCTCTGCAAGGAAAAGGGAGAGGAGAAATAAGAGGACTCATTAGAGAGAGAAGCAAACGTTTTTAGGAACAGGCTAGACTGGTGGTCAAAATAATCTTTTTGCATTTTACCTTCTTCCTTTTACAAGTCACCTTTCACATCTGTATGTGAGGAGTCAAATTCTTTAGGCCAGGCTGAAAACGTCCTGATTTTTTTTGCTGGTATTACAAGACATTGTGTGTAGGGGAGATCCTCGAAGCACAGCAAGCATGCATGTTCCTGAGGCTGGGCAGGATGTCACTGAGATGGGATGGAAACAGCCAGGGAGATTCATTGCGAGGCTGTGATTAAACTGCTGGGAATAAAACTGTCAGATCCAGGGAAGGCAGCCAGGACTGGCATGTGTGAGATGAGAAAGGCTTTGAGATAAAGAATGGCTTGCTCACAAACTTATTTTTGTGGGATCCAGTGTTACATTGTTGCCTCCATTTTTTTCTGGCATTATACTTAATTGAAAGTCCATTATTGAAGAGAGAAACTGAACTTGCATTTCTGACATGACCAAGCTGTAGAGGCTGTAGAAAGTCTTACAAATGAGGCAGCTCGGGGGCGGGGGGAGAAGTATGCACTGCATAGTGGAGGGTGAGGCCTCCTCTATTCACATCCCAAATCCAGGCAGCAGAACAGCAGACACTTTATCCTTTCCCAGTGTTGCTCCCGGTGGCATGGCCGAGGGCATTACAAAAGTGCCTGCTGAATGGGCCGATAAACGCTTCTTGTCCTCAGGACGGGACAGGCACGCTATTGTGTGGGAGCTGTGCTGCCGGATTCCTCCAGATCCCTGGAAGGAAAATTCGGTTTGTCCCGCGTTAGCGATAGTCCTGGGAACGGCTGCAAACCCCACTCTGAGCTGTCCGTGAAAACGCTTGGGGTCCGAGTGCCTCCATCCAAGGAGCTGTGGAAGGGATACACAGCCAGGGCTGCTCAGCTCTGCAGGGAAGGGAAGCTCTGATGAGTTTTGTGGAGATTGGGATTTTGGGAGCAGTTTGAGGGTGCACAGTTGTGGTCTGTATGTGCTTCGTGCCTTGCTCTGCAGACAGCAGCTTGGGAAGTGAGAAGCCAAGGGCTCTACTGTGTTATTATTGCTCATCCCATGATCCCTGGTTTCTTGTTTTTGGCAAAAAAGCACTAATTAGTTGATCTCTGCAACCCTTGGAGCAAGGAGGAGCAAATGCAGGAGCCCCCTGCTCTGGGGTGATGGTTATGTGCAGCTCTAGTCTCTGAGATTGGGCAGGATCCTATGGGCCAGCTTCAGGCAGGGTTGTGGTTCATTGTTTGGGGTTCTTTTAAACAGGGAGAGAATTAAAAACATGGAGAGCTTTCTTTCCATCAGTAAATCTATCTCATTTAGGAAAGTGGAAAAAAAATGAAACAGTTTCAGGTTAGAAAAAGTTGCTTGTTTATTTATTTATTGTTGGTCTTGTTGTCTTTGAGATATTACAGTTTTTTTTTTAATTCTGGAACATGCTGTGACATCCAGGTGCCCTTTTGAGGATGCTCATTCATTTTATGGTAACATCTATCTCAGATGAATAATAAAGGCATAATAATAGGAAAAGTGAGTTATACTCATTTTATTATTTTATTTATTCTACACAAAGAGTAGCTAGGCTTGCCTCTTGAGGAAATGATTCTTGTGTAGCCTTATAGTAATGCCCCTTTGCAAAGAAGAAGCTTCTCTTAGAAAGAGAGGTTGCTAAATCGTACAAAGCTGGCTTGAATGTTTGTTTAGTGCTGTACTGACTTGTAAGAAAACTCTTCCAGCAGTCTGATTTTGACCTGTTTTGCTTTGACATTGCAGCAGATGCAGTCAACAATGCAGCTGGTTATGGATTCAGTGGAGTTGATGAGAGAGGCACTTTCCGCTGGGACCTGTTGTCCAATTTGAATATCTGGAACATTGAGGTGAGATAAAGGAGTGGCTGCATTGGAATAATTATAGAGAAATGAGCATGATAATGGGTAGAGGCTTTACTGAAAAGGAAATAAATCTATGCCACCAGGATGTTCCCCTTTAGCATGAAGAGGTTTTGTGTTTTATCTGTTGGACAGATATAAAGCATCTGACTCACAGGCTTCCTCAAGGTCTGTATTCAGGTTGTATTTCTAAATAGTTTAGTGAGGGCTAATAAATAATTGTATTAGCTATTTAATAAATGAGCAGTCAATTACTGTAGATCGAGGCTGAGCTCAGTGGGTCAGTAAATTGTTCACAGCTATGATTCTTCACCATCTGTGGTGTATTCTGTTTATTTACTTCTAACAATCTTTCACTTTTGTAGCCCAATTGAGATGAGTGGTGGTGGTGAAAGCGGCTGCCACAAGTCCCACAAACATGTGCAAGGGCTGAGCTGCCTCTTGTACATGAAGAAAAGCAAGGGCAGGTGACATAACAGGTACAAACCAGGCAACCTGAGTGGGAGCTGCCTGGGGCACACAGAGCTTAGATGGATGCTGATCGAGAGCACAGTGCAGCAAGCCACAATCCTTCTCAAAACATCTGTCGAGCATTGCTTGTGACTGCAGTATACTTTTAAGATCCATTAGCCTTTTGGAAGCTATTCATGTTTGTGCCTCTATGCGAAAGATGGCCAATATAATTTGTTTGCCCTGAAGAATATTTTGTGAGTGCTAGGGAGATGTGGAAATATTTATGTCTGAGACTGCTTTCTAAAGGCTTCTTTTTAGGAAATAGGAGTAGCTTCCCTCTGTAATTCTGTAGTTACAATTTTAAAAGTAATCACAGATGAAAATAAGTTGACTGCTTTATCGCTGAACAATCTGTGACTAAGTGAATGTGCTGTAATAGCTCTTCTCACAAATGAAAGAGCCCCTGTAATTCTTCGTTGAAGATGCCAAAACTGGAAGTATCATTATACATTCCCTGTTTTTCAACATTCTTTCTCTTTTTCCTTTTTTTAACCATAATTAATCTTCAGTGTACATCTCTCCTTGACAATTACAGGATACACAGCCCAGAAGTGTTTTACACTGCTTGATGACAGCAGCACCCTAGATACCACTCTGAGATTGAACCAATATTTGATTCAGTTTTAGGGCAGGAGATGATTCCTACTTTGATAGGCTGAGGCAGCTTCTGTTTGAAAGAGGAAAGCATAATGCAGGCAGTGCTCTTTAGTCAAGCCAAATGAAGGAAACAGGAGCCTTTGCTCCTCTCTACTCACTGAACTGATGGCCTCTCAAAATTTACTTCCTTTACTGGTCACACGGGCAACAGAGATCAGAAATTGTTTCCAAGAGCATAAAATAGAGTGCTGTCTCATTTGATCATGTGTGCAATGAGAGAGGCTACAGAGACCATGACTTTGGGTAAGCCTTGAACCATCATTTTTTGTGCCAACAGCAATTCTGGGAGTTGAAGTGTGATTGTACAGTGTGTACAGGTACAGTCCATATATTCAGCAGGTATAGCCACCTGCATGTGTAAAATTGCCTCAGAGTTGGGAACCTGAGTGCTAAATGTGACTATCTGATCTGTATTAAAGATAAGCACATGGAAGGAGTTGTGTGGGCATTAAAACATGACAGGGCTAAGCACACGTGGGGGACTTGAAAGCCTTGGCAGCGTGCTTGTTTTGACAGCCAGCAACTACTTCCTCTCTTGGTAATGTAACAGGGGAACTTAAAGGAGGCCAAAAGAGAGTGACAATATTAGTTGGAAGAGAAACTATATTTTTCTTGGCTTCTTCTGGTGCAGTAATGCAATTAAAATGTGGCAGTGCTGCATTGGGAATTGCTAATCATTTAACTCTTTAAATGCAGAGGATGAAATGCTAGCTTTAAGGATTCTGAGTGGAAGTGCAAAGATATCTGCACATTCCCCTTGGAAGCCTTTGCCCTTAATCCATCTTTTCAGTGTGCCCTTGCCTTCAGCTTATACAGCAAAATAATGCCATGTCACTGAATCATGTCCCCACTAGGCGAGGGTATCCTTGGAATCCACTCTGGTTTCTCAAGCTTAGCAGTGGGCTGAGAACTGGCTTCTAAATTTAGTCCTATTTGTTTTGCCCGTGTTTTTCAGTCTCCCCCCCTTCCTTCTCAAAATAAAAATAAAAATGATAATGATGATGATAATAATAATAATAATAATAGCATTTTAAAAAAATAACACATTGTTTTCATAGTACTGTAGGGAAGTCCAAATTGCATAATGGGTGGCAAGATAGCTCTTTCAGAAATGAAGCTGTTTATGAACTGAAAGGAGGGCCAAGCATATAAAACAAGAAAGCCTTTCAGATTTCCCATTATTTGAAAAGTAACCAAACACTGTATTTAATTATATGAAATGAAGTGAGATTTTAGAGCAAGTGCCAAGTGTTAGGGTGAGCCATCAGCCTAGTTAATGTCCCTCCCAAGTCGTATTAGTATAATGATGGATTGTGGCACAGTCTTCATAAAAGTTAGCTGCTAGAATGAATATTTTCCATGTACCTCCTCACTAATTTAAAATGCAAGTAGTATTTACAGGTTTCATTAATAACATTTTACATGAACTTCTTTCTTAGACTGCAACAAGTTTTAAAATGTACATTGAAAACTGGAACATTCAGACAGCTGCCTGGCTGAAACGGTAAGAGTAATGAAACAGTAACATGCTTGTGAGATCCAAAAGCTCTACATGGCTTGGAAAAATGCTGACTGGTGACTCTCATAAATGTATAGCCTCTTGTTCTTTCTTTTTTTCCTGTGTCTGCAACAGTTGGTGCAGTACAAGGGTGTTTGGTGTTGTAAAGTTTTATTGCTGCAAATGTAAAATGCTCCTATTTTATATATGAGCAGCAAAGTTATGAATGGACTGTTCAAATCTTCCATAATAGAAAGTAATAGCATTTAGTTGTTTCCCTCCATTATTCTTCCTGTACTGTTTTGCTTTGCTATGTTATGCTTCTCACACAGAGGTGAGTCTTGCTGTGTCACTGGGATCCAGAAGTTCAGCTAGAAATAAAGTCAAAATCTTAAGAGCCCCAGTGTGGTCTGGTTTGGAGTTACCCTAAAATGCTTGCCAGGGAGTTCTTGTTTAGGATATGAGGAAGAGACTTATAGCACTGAGATGATCTGATTTTAACCTGTGACTGATAAGCCACATATTATAAATAGTGGCGTAAGTGCAAATTTTGTAGATTGGACTGTATCTCATAACTCATTACACTTTCTAGTGTGATTAAAACTCTGCATACAGTTAACATAGTGTCTGAAATGCAGGCACAAATTTATTGTAGTTGTAACAGTAACAGTATAGTTCTTGTAATTATAATAATGTTAAATCTATAAATCTTTAAATTCAATGTCTACTATTTTTCATTATTCAAATAGTTCCTGGTAAGAAATGCATTATCTTGACTCCTTTCTTTGGAACAGAGCATTTGATTTAAACTTCAGATAGCCAAATAGAGTGGGCGTTGTTTTCTTGAACTATTATCCTTGCATCTTGGGAGTAAGATTTTTGCTGCTAAAGTTAGCTGGAATCCCCTGTTTCGCAATAGTTTACGGCACTCCCTGTTGTTCCCAGCATCTGCCAGATAACTGTGCCTAAAAATACCTCTGTTCACTAGAGTGAAGGGTGGAGTAACATCTCTTTGTCTTTCAACTTGCTCTTGATCTGTCATCAGAGTTTTGAAGGGTAATGTATGATTCCAGACAAGAGATGTAAAGGTGAACGAAGTCTTGCCTGCCCTTTATTCCATTATTTATTTAAGTGCTTTGAGCACCAGAAATGTTTGTGTAGGCACTCTTTGGATACTCATTTGCTTATAAGCATGCTTCCTCATTCCATCTAAACCTGCATTTAAATGAAGGGAGAGTGCCCCATGCCCTAGTCTGTAACGGAGCCAAGATCAGACCGCTAAGAAAACAGAGTAAGACCTTAGAAACAGAGAAGGTTTTCAAGTGCAGTGACCATTGTTCAGCCTCTTGTGTTTTGTTTTCATTTTTGCAGTGTCTGCTATGACAGAGCTCCCTGGTACCCTACGGCTTTAACATTTATCCTGTCGGCCCTGTGGCATGGTATCTATCCTGGATATTATTTTACGTTTCTCACTGGAATCCTTATCACACTCGCAGCCAGAGCAGTATGTACCTTTCATTGTTCTCTTCTAAGGTCTGTGCTAGACACTATCCAGCTGTCAACTGCTCCCTCACATGGTCAAGCAGCTTGTCCCTGCTGTGAGCCCTCTTTCATGCCTTTGCAGGCATGATATTCACTGAAACTTTGTTCTGTATTGATGCTAATTGCAAAGTACCCACCAGTTATAACCAGCACCAATTCTACACGTGATGCACTGCTGTCCCTGGCTGTCAGAGGAAATGTTGCTTGAGGATATGAAGTTAGGAGCACCACCAGCTATGTCCATGCAGTCAAATTATCTTGGGATTCAAGGTCATGTTGGATTTCAGACTTCTGCTGGGTCATGTTGCATATATGCTGGCTTGTAATTAACTCTGGGCCCAGTCTTACACAAGAAGCTGCTGTAGGTTGAGCATTAGCCCAAACTCGAACAATTTATGTGGATGCAAATGATGCAGTAAAATGGTCTTTGTACTTATGGGCCTCATTTTGTATAGAGTCACCAAAGACAGAACAGGGTTCATGTCTCACTGTTGTTAAATTTATCACTGCTGATCTTCCAGGCTGAACCAGCCAGTTGAGCAGGGCTGGGAGGCACCACTGTTATCTTTTAGAGTTTGACTGCAGATAAATAACCAGGTCAATTTGAAAGGTGAATTAAACTAGAGACTAGCATTAACCACTGTTGCTAGAGCAGGTTGCTGAACATGTGCTTTGCCTCTCATTTATGAGGGTTTCACAGATGTGAAACTACCTTAAAATCTCTAGGGAACAGTACACACTTGTAGGTATAAACACTAACATGTGCATTTAAGGTAACTTTGTTTTACTGTTGATGACCAATAAGAAATGAAAACCAGGAGGGAGGAAGATTAAATCATAACAGCGTCCCTCCCCAAAAATATTGTGCCAGACACCCAGAATGAGAGAGCTTGCTCCTGTGGTTATGACAGAGTAAACTGGGGGCCGCTTCTCTGTTTGCCACTGGTTGTGAGATCTTGGGTATGCCAGTCCATACACTTCTGTATTCCTGCTCTCAGTGCTTTCTAGCTGGTGTAGAAACCTTGCTGTGATACTAATGCTGATGATAAGTGGAGAGTCACGCACTGCAACACGTCTGCGTGACTTTGCCTAAGAAATGAATTTATATAATTTTCTAATTACTTTTCCCTGCAGATAAGAAACAACTGCAGACATTTCTTCCTCTCGTCAGTGCCTCTTAAGATAGCCTACGACGTTGTTACCTGGGCTGTCACTCAGCTGGCTGTGTGCTATACTGTTGCACCATTTGTTATGCTGGCTGTGGAGCCAACCATTAAGTTTTACAAGTAAGTCCTCTCCCCTTGACTTTATTCTCCAGGCTGGCATAGGCTTTTGTTAAATAACCCAAACCACACTGAAAAGCAGTTAGCATTTCATCACATTTGAAAGGAGTTCAGACAGGATGCTTGCTAAAGTATAAGGGGTGATTTTTGCACTCTTGTAACATAATGAGATTATAAAAATGCCAAGGCAGAGCACTTTGGTTGTTCTTCTCATTCTGTGTCCTTACATGGCATTTCATGTACTCGGTTTCCATTTTCAAAACAGTTGGGTCTCAACCATTAGCAGTAGCCAAGGATGAAGAGGTTAAGAATAATGAGAGCTGGCAGTAGGAAGGAGGTGGTGAGCAAAGACCAGGCTCCCAGCTGCTGAACGTGTATAACCGGAGGTATGATCCATCAGCAGGAGATATGGAGGGTTCCTGGCACAGCATTGCTCATTGAAATGACTATGCTTTTCGTTATGGAAGTATGCTTCTTTTCCTACAAAATGAGTACTGCCCTAGATTCCTTAAAAATAAGAAAACACTGATGTTGCAGAGTCCATTGAATGTGGTCTAATAAAACCACATAGAAATAGAGAAATTGAGAAAATAATTAGAAAAGGAAGAGTGGACTACATTGCTTTTCTTTCATTATACTGTCAATATAGAGTCACAGCTTTTGGTTCAGAAGAAAGACATTTCCCTCCTCTAACATAAAAGACAAAAAACTGGTAGTCAAGATAGCTGCTGTCTGTTTGGAGGAGGTTGAATTTTGACATTTTCTGTTCCTGTTTCTTAAAACATTTGATTTCAACACAGAAAACTTAAAATGTAAAAATTACTCCAAATCTTTATTAGCTTCATTTCTTAATAATTTTTGCCCTGATGGCTTTGAACGTAGTTAATATTTAAACTTAGAGACTTGTAAGCAAGGAAATTTTATGCCTTTTTACTAGGGCATGATTTTTTGGGGCACTTCACGCCAAAAGCAGCGGTCTTAAGCCCCTTACAAGGATATTAAGAACTATGGTAAGAAGCATAAATGAGACCACAGAAATGTGCATTGCTATGTTTAACAGCTGGACCATACTGCTCCCAAACATCATCTTCCCCAAGCTGCCAGAACCTCATCTATTTGGTTTAAGTATTTTTTTATTTCTCTTCAATCTTGTGTTTACTGAATTATTTGAAATAAAAATATTTGATGTTTAGTTACATACCAAATACAGATATCTCTGAGCAGTTACCTTCAAAAATGCAATCCTTCTGTAAACATCATTACCTGACATTCTCCAGTAAAAAGCTGAGTGTTTTATTTCAGATCTCAGCACTTTGATTGAATTTTTTTCTTTCTATCACTTTTAAAATTTTTTTTGAAGCATGAAGGATATTTCTTCAGAACGTGGCCTTGTATACTCTAACATTAAAAGAGAGATGGGCTGAATAAGTCTGGGGTTGAATTACATGGGTTTTTCTGAGCTGTCAGACTTTGAATTCTAGAGTGTGCTGATGGTTTCCTTGCCTCATTATCATCCACAGCAGCATTTTCATCCATGCCAGCAGACACTATATTCATAGACTGGGTGAAATTCAAGGGTGTATGTTTTTGCTTTCTAGGTCAGGTTCATACATTGTGCATTCATCCCTTAGCACTAAATTCTGTGTATTGGGGTTGCACAATTCATGTTATTCCTGACAAAAATATAATATTCTCTTCCTACTTTTGTTCCCAGATCTGTGTATTTTCACATGCACATTCTAAGCATCCTGGTGTTGCTCCTGTTACCGATCAGACCTCAAACCCGCTCTGTAAGGGCTCAGAATCAGGCCATGCTGAACTCTATTAAAAGCAAAGACAAATGATGCCTCCAAAGAAAACTGCCAACATTGGGAAATCAAACTGTTGTATTGTAAACAAGCAAAGAAGAAGAAAAACGGGTGGCAGGAAGTACAAGACAAGTGATGTTTCTGTTGGCTATCTTAAAATCTTACTGGAGAGGGCAGAGAAGAGCCTGAATGACTGTATTTCAAATTATTCCAGTTAATGGAGATTTTACAGGCAACGTTTACAGGCTCATGGGGCATTTCATTTTTATAATAAATATTTTTATGAAGTGTTTTTATATATTTAAACTTTTTCACAGAGAGGTGTTTTTTCTCTTTTACAGAAATACACAACTATTAATCAACCAATAGTCTTGTGATTAGAGAGGGGGCAGAAAGCAGCTAGTAAAGAGTTAGACCAGCTGCCTGATAGCCTGGCGCTGTGGGCAGCTGGCAGGGGAAACTTCTCATCTCTTGGTTGTGGAGAGAGATGGTGCAAGTAGAAGACTACAGGCATGGGGTTGCTCAAGGTGCTGGCGCTGACTTGTGCCCCAGCAGGCGGAAGGAAGGGGGAGCAGGGACTGCAGCCTGAGCTGGGCAGCAAAGGTACTTCACATCCTTCAGTGTGACACCTGCTGGTGATGAGGGCAGGAAAGTCCCTTGGGAATCGGTGTCTGGGAGCACTGATAACTGGCTAAGCCAAAATTTAAAGCCAAGTAAAAGAGAAACAAAAGGCAGAAGGGGGAACTCAATCTAGGGTAAAAGAAGTGACATACAGCCTGTGGTCTGTAGAGTTGTGCTTCTCTAATGATGCAGCTGGTGCTCATTGCTACATCAGCCTTACTTTGTAGTCTTAGAGTGATGCAGCACTTCCTTTTTGGTATCAAAATAAGTGAGGAGCCATGCAGGGTTAGTGTTTTAAAGCTTGCAGTTATGGGTTAAATCTGAAAAAGCTTTGTAGTAGATCAGACTGTTCTACTCAAAAACATCCCATCTTATGGAGGGGTTACATTCCAGCAGATAACACTAATAAGAAACCTGAACAGTAATTATCAGTCATAATAAATCATTCTCTACAAAATATTGTGATGTGATATAATCACCACAAGAGTCGAGACTGAGTCCTTGTATGATCTTGACATCTGACTTAACTGCTGATGCAAGTTTCCCTGCTTGTGAAGTCCTTGACTTACAGGGATGTTTTCAGGCTTAATTCCTAAGTACTTGTTGTACATTGAGATAACCTGCTGCAAAATGCTGTGTCAGGGTTTTTAATTATTTTTTTTCTTAAATGCACTTACCCCAATAAAAGACTGGTACCACACATCAAAACCAATGAGAACATTTTTTAAAATGTTTTCCAGGAATTTTTTTATCAGGATTTTGTAGAAAGCTCTTCCCTTGTTAAAGTATTGGTATTGTTTTATGAGCATTTAATGTGTGATTGAGCAAAGAATCTGCTATTTACTGCATTCTGATTTTTGTGTCAGATTAAAATTCTGCAGAATCCTAATGTTTTGAGAAGAAACAAATCAGTGAAAACAAGAAAAGTTCCAAAAAAAGTGTTGTTTTTTTTTAAAAATCTGATGGGAAGTTTTTGTTCTGTGACCATGTAATGATTTAGAGCATAGTTAATGGAAGAGTTTATTTGGTAATTTATTTTAAAGGGCAAGATGGGATTAAAAAATTGATCTGAATAAACAATTTGCTTTGTGTCACCGGCTGGCATTATTGATCACTAATGTCTAATATGAAAATGGGTGAGTGGGTGGGTGAAATTCCTCCTGCTTGTGAGGGAAGGTGTTCAGTCTGCTGGATTTTACACAGCAGCTGAGCTTTCCATCCTTCTCCTGCTGAAACAGAGACGAGGTGACCCCTGTCTGTTTTCATGGCAGCTTTGCCCTTAACTTGACCCATCTTTTTTTGTCCTCATGCGTGTGTCCTCCTTGTGACATCAGCCTCACTTGCATCTTGGGCTTCTAATATTTCCCTTGATGGCTGTGCCATCCTTGTTTCCCATGGGAGGGAGCCAGGGCGCATCCCCAGCAAGGGATGGGGACTTGGGTGCTGCTGGCCCTGGAATCCTGTGGGCTGAAGCCAACCTGCAATTACCTCCTGGAGGCCGGAATGAATCACTGTGAGCCCTGGCAGGGCCAGCAAAATGCACATCAACTCTGGGCTTTGGCAAGACTGCGGAAGGCAAGTGTTCCCAGCAGGTTGGCTTTAGCACCTGCTTTGGAAAATAAGTGCTCTCAAAGGGGCTTTTTGGTCTGTACCTGCTGCTCTGTACCCTGAGATCTGCCTGCACAGCCCGTGCCCTGTTCTGCAGCCCTTCCTGAGCTGTACATTCAAGAAAGCCCAGGTATGATCAGTGGGGTTTCTCTTCTGGTGTTTCCCTAAGTGAAACTGTTTATATCTAATGCCGTTGACTTATGTTGTAGTTTCAGCTCCTACAATGTGATGAATTAGTCAGGGTTGGTGAGCAAACTCTTACTCTCCTGTCATGTCTTCTCAGCCTGAACCTCTCCCTGCAAACCGGCACTCTGGGAATCATAGAGAATTGGTCATACGGATTTAATGTGATATGTTACATGAACTAAAATGAAAATTGTCTTTTTGAAACATTGCATTTGCAGGGAAACTTGCTGGTTGAATTAGTCTTAAAGCTGGGTGGAAAATAAGAAAATTATATAAAATCTTTGCTGTACTGTGTGTTACTGTGGACTAGGCAGCTTTCCTAGCCAAATATGGCAGATTTGCAAAGCTAACACAGAGTGCATTTAAATAGCTGTAAAATATTCCTTCAAAAAAAAGGCTGTTAGCTTGGGGCCTACCTTGATCAATCTGTTGTATTGAGGCTTTGTCTCCTTCTCAGGGAGATATTTTGTTTTATAGAAAGACTGCAAACAGTTGCTACGATTTAAAGGTGATTTGTGCTAATAATGTGCATCTACCTTTCACAGGAGTATGTAACTCAAAGAGCCAAAGTAGAAATTCAGGTTAGAAAAGGGTGATGTCAGGAACTTGAATTCTGGTGATTCTAATTCTAGTGTAATTTGAGAGCGTGCTTCCGTGATTAAAATACATCGTGGTGATTACCAACATGTTATTAGTTTCTAATCCCTCTCTGGGTTCTTAGTGCTGCAAAAAGCTCAAGAGCTTTAGAGAGATTGTGAAGACAAAAACAATCTTGATGGCTTGTAAGAGAGAGATATAGGACTATCAGACAGAAATGAGAAAGGTAGATTGTACTGGATGGGCAAAGGTTGATTTTAAATAAGAGAATACCAAAAAGATGCTACCACCATCACCCCTTTGGATTGAAGGCAAATTCTAACTGCTGTTTTTCTGCATATCTTGATTTTTCTAAATTAGAAGTTGAGATGCACTTGGAAGAGAAAACTGAATGAAGAGTAAAACTTCATTTCAACTTAACTATGGATCTGGTATTTAAAGAAGCAACAGCTCAGCAGTTTCTTCAGTGAACTGAATGCACAATGTACAATTTTACTGCCCTGTAAGCTGTCCCCTGCCTTAAGTACATTACTGCATGTCCCCATGGAGCTTGCCAAGCAATGGAGGCAGCACAGAAGTGGGATACAAGGTGGGCAGATATTTTTTCTCCCTGTTTGGCTGCTCTGTTTTGTGTGCATACATTGCACATAGCTGGGATTTTTGTATCATGTAAAATGAAGTAGGTGGGTGAGAAAGCTGTAGATTTCTGCTGTGTTGGTAGGTGTTTGCATAAATCTGCACTTACCTCTCTACACATGTAAAAGCAGGCCCAGCAAACCAGATCTAGGGTCTCTTGTAGAAATACAGGTTGAAATACCAACACCCAAGGAAGTTTAGAGGTAAAATTCCTGTCAGTGAGGTTAGTGACTCTTATGTTTAAAGCCTTTATCTTCTTATCCCTGAACTGAGGACTTAAAAAAACTTATCTACTGGCTGCTGTGGTAAATAAAAATTTGTCTTTAACATTTAGGAGTGGAATGTCTATAGTCCACCTGCTGTGGACAGAGGAAGAGCATGTGTGTCTCCTCATCCTTGCCCAAGATGAAGTGACATGCATGGTTGCATATGGAAATACCAGATATCCTTTGAGGTACCATTCTCTTTCCTTGTGTCACTGAACTGATGTAGTTCAGCTCTCAGAGGCTGGAGGTGTTGCACAGCGGTACAGAATGGGAAACCTTGCCTGACATCTCGGCATGAGCGCGAATGCACAGTGTGCGCTTTAAAAACATATCCTTTTGTGCTCCATCAGCCTGCTGCTCCCTTTCTTCCCAGAGATGACAGTAATGATATGCATGAAGGGTTTGGATTTGTGCTGGTGAGACATGAAGTGGCAGTGCCTTTACTCAGATACATTTACGAGTGGTGCCCTCTGTGGGCGAGCACGTGAGAGCAGATTGTCCTGTGCTGAGTGGGGGACACTGCAAAGGTGGAGGGTTTTGCAGCAGCACAGCCATGGGATTCATGTCTGTGGTAACACAAGTGTGCTGCTTTGGGGCAGGAGAATGGAAGAAATTGAAGACCTTAGATAAACTGGGAAAAAAACCTATTATTACAGGAGGAAATATTGTTTTGTTCATAGAAAAAATGGTGTTTATATGCCTTAACAACTTGGGGTACACTTTCGTTCACCTGACTCAAGTATGGTCTTTGGAAACGGACCACAGGATGGGGGAAAATCAGTCCTGAGAACTGCTCTGGGAGTGCCCTTGGGACTCAATTTATTGCCCATCCATAGAACAGCTCTAGAAGTGAGACACCAGGCTTGCCTGGAGGCTGTTCTACCAGAGCATGGCTCCCTGGGCTCCCTGTGCCAGATGAGGGGCTGTGCAGCTGCCCTCTGAAGCCCTGGCATCAGTGGCAGGCAGCTGATCCAGGAGCATGCCGTGCTCACAATCAGTTTTCCTGATCCTTCTGTCAGATGCTGTACCGGTCAATACTGTACCCACCAGTACTGGAAAAAGAGTGTGGAACACATTGAGGCTGAACCAATCATGGTAAGACAGGATGAAGAGAAATGCTGCCACAGCCCAGACATGCAACCCTTGCCTTGTCCAGGGATGGAAACCCCTCTTAATCAGAAACATCTTCAGATGGTGACATTGTTACTGCTCTGAGACACATGGATTTCTCTTTGTCCATACTTACTCTTGCCTTGATGGCTTCTGTATTAGTACACTTTAGTTTTTCTGCTTTGATTGTTTGATTTGTGTTTGAGGAAGATGGTGTTTTGTAGCCATTTTATAACTGATCAGGCTGATACACTACTAAGGGCAACCTCAGAAGTAAGTAACGAGTATTGGAAGAGACATTGTGAATGTGTTCTATTAATTGATTTACCTGTCTGTTACTCTGATGTGGGGTTTTATTTCTCCCAAGTACTCTTAAATGACACCTTCCAGTGTGGAGCAAATGGTGTGGGTTCCCTTGGAGGTGTCCTGGAAAGCAGCTTGGACAAAAAAAGTCCATTTCTGACACCCAGAGGCCACTCTGGCAGGCCAGCTGAGTGGCTGCCCAGGACACTTCGCAATAGTGTGGGGTGCCATGTGCTTCCTCGTTTTCTCCACTCTGGGAACACATGTGTGATCCACAGCATGCGTGAGAGAGAGAGAACGCTTGCAACTGCAGCTCTCAGCGTGTAAACCAGGGTGCAGGGCCCTTCGGATGTGTGAAATAAGGGGCGATCCTCAAACAAATCATTGCACAGGTGGGGACTGGAGGCAGAGAGAGGTTGGAACAGCTGACTGTGAGCAGGCAGCTCATGCCACAAGAAGGAGCAAAAGGCAAGTTTTCATGGTGCCAGCCTATGGCTTCATATGTCTGCTGCCAAGGACAGTGGCAAGGTTTGTCTGCTGTTTTGAAGGGTTCCATGTTGGACCCAGCACCTGCGGGGCTGGACACAGCCCCCGTGGGAACAACTGTGTGCCACAGCACAGCCGTAAGACCTGAGGGAAGGACTGCAGCCCCATTAGCTGCCCTGCTTTCAGGGTATGTGTCTGTGCCTGATTGCCAGTCCTGGGCATTTCGGCTCCTGGCCTTGACTCTCCCATGCTTTCCCCCACCCCAATGAAATCAAGAGATGCTCTTGAAATATGAAATGTCATCGAGACTCTTTAGTGTCTTTATATTTGCCTTCTGATCTTGGCGCCTTTGAAGCCTGTGCATCCAAGCTGTTCCCAGCTGCCAAGGCCAGAGCGGCATTTGGAAAACGCAGCTGTCAATAAAACCATCTCCACACTGCGCCCAGTCCCCCGGTGTGTTTTGCAAATGATGTAAAGCCGCGATGATGGGCACGGGAGCGCTCCTCTCTCCTTCCTGCCTGGAGTTTCAGCTGGCAGGAGTGGCAGTGGCAGAAGTGCCCAGAGGATGGGAAGTGGCATTATTGGCGGCTTTCAGAGAGCTGGCTTCTGTGGAGCGGATTTGTTTGCAGCCAGCACGTGGTCCCAGCGGCACAATATGGGCCTTCCTCAATTAGACTTCTTGACTGATGGCCAGTTTAATGAGCCTATGTACAGAGGGTCATTCAACATGGCAATTATACCTATAAATCTATTTGCAGCAGGGCTCGAATAACCTTTTGCTCACAGTTCCCCATAAAATGACTGTCTGATTAATTAACATTAATTTATCCACTGTGTGTAACCAGATGCAGTCTGTATGAAAGCCTCCGCTCTGATGTGCAGGGTGCCATGTGAACTGGGAGGATTTGGGGATGGGAATGGCTCTGATGTTGTTTAAAGACTCTCTTTTAGATTTCTTCCCCCCTCTTTCTTCCTCTCTCCTTCTCTCTCTGGTCCCAGTTGATTAACATTCCAGGGCAGCATCATATAACAGGGGGCAAAATTCAATTAATTGAATATGAAATATTTATAACCCTACTCTATGTGTCTATCAGAGAAGGGTCCTTAATAGATCTTCTCATTAGCATGGACTGGTGACTCACTTCTCTGCTTTCACAGTCATTTGGAATTAAAATCCAATTAATCTAATGTCCCTGTGAATATTATTAAACTATTTGAAAAACTGCATAGAAGAGATATGAGGCAGGGGGTGAGGGGCTAAGAGAAGAAGAGGGAATATGTCTTGAGCTCATGAAGATTCATTTCTTCTCTGTTAAACACGTAGTCTGGAAAGACTAATTCCCTGTTTTCTGGAAAGTGGATAGCTAATTCTTAATATCAAAAGCCCGAGAACAGAAAAATAGCTTGCTTTCTACAAGCAGAATTGTGTTGTCTTTGAACAGGCAAAAATATGTCCTTACACCCTCCTGCCTTTCAGGTTGCTCCTATTCTTGGGTGCCTGAAGCAATGGACAGATTTACACAAGGCATTTAGACACCATGAGATAATTTTGGGGCTTGGGCCCAGCTCTTCAGCAGTGCTCAGCTGCTGTAAGCTGCGGGGCTGGCTCCGTGGCCAGAAACTACAGTTGGCTGCCCTAAGGACCAGGAGGACACTGTGTGTCCTTCCTGACCCTTGCAGAGAATTTTCCTTCCTATGGGAAGTGGAGGGTGGGTTGAGGCAGGGTGAGACCATTCTGTCATGGAGTGAAAACAGTCAGGGCACGTAGCCCCCTGGGCTGGGACTGCCTCGTACGGATGTAGCCTAGAGGACTATTTAATTGTTAAATATCTCTCGCTCTTCAGTGGATAGGGCACTGACCTGAAACTCAGTGAGGAGGGATCTTAACTGTGAATTTCACATGCGAAGCTTGAGCATGAGGCAAGTTTCCGAATTGAATATTCCCCTAATGGGAATGACTTGAGGACAAAATCCTTTAATGGCTCAAAGGAATTCAGAGACTGCTGCAAGAGAGTGTAAGTCAGGAGATAAATATTTCTGAGCCAGAAGAGTATTCTGGATATCCAGATAAAAAAATGTTCCTCCTCTATTTTAGAAACAATGAAATAAAGGATCTAGTCACAAAGTTTGTTCTGGTTTTGTTTGCTTGCTTTTGGTTTAAGGGAAAGTGGCCTATTCCTTTGAATATTACCCCCTTCTTTTTTTCCCCTCTGTTAGAAACTTAGTCCAAACGTTATCACAGAACATAAATACAAATTAGGATACGACTACTATACATCTGAGTGTCTTTATGAAGCCTTAGAAAGCCATACTGTGGAGAGACCAAACATACTTCCCCTGTCACAGAGATACAAACCATGCAAATCTCATCTGTTCTGGACTTGTTGCAGCAAAAAAATAATAGGTGAATATATGTGTTTTTAATTTCTGGAGGGAAATTTATACCTAACATGCTCCTTTGCCCAGTGTCATAAATGTAAAGGTCACCTGGGTACGTTTAAATTTCTTAATTTATTAGTAGTGAAAATCTCATGAGCATTTTGGTTTGGTGCTCCTCTGCACCGAGGAGCTGAAGACAGACCAGGCAGAAACATATTCCCATCCACAGTAAATCTGAGCAAGATGCCCCTTTTCAGAGAGCAGAAACCAAGAATTGAAATCTTAACCCTCTTCACTCTGGAGAAACCACAGCACCTGAAATGTGGTGGCACCTCACAGGACAAACCCCAAACGCCCTGGGAGTGCTCTGTTGGTCTGCTGAAAGCTGGTGTGACTGCCAAAAGCTGCTGGTTGGCCTTGGTGGCATTTCATACCTGATTTGTACGCCTGTCTTTCAATCTTTATTCATTTATTGCTGCTGACTTGCTATGATGGATATAGAGAAGTGACTGAATCTGAACCACAGACTTAAAATGTTATTATCTAAGGGTCTAATTTGGTTTGCTTTTGATATTAGAAGAGATTGATTATGGCAAAACTCTGGAGCACAATCAAATTAAGAGAAGGAACAAGTTTTTCTTTTCTGTAACTGCTTTTTTGCAGCTGGTCACTGGATGTTGTCCCCACTTTATTCTTATTGCCTCTTCCATCCTAGCCAGACATAAACGTGGTAGCTTTTCTCAGTGATTTCCCTCTCCCTTTGTCTGTTGTTTATGGTCTCTGTCCTAGCTTAGGCTCCAAGCCCCAGTGGTCAGGGACAAATGGTCTTGATTGCCCCTTTCCCTGGGAGCTTTGCAGCAGGAAAATAGAGAGAAAGGCAACATAAAGTGCACTTGTTCTGTGCCGTGAAGATTGCACTCCCGCTTTGTGCTGGTATAAAATGACTGCTGCTGATGAAGGGCAGTGGAAAATCAAATCTCTGGGTCTGTTTTTTCAATCTTTTGTGGCTCCCCTGCACACTTCAGGCGCTGTATTAATCATTATAATTTCTTCCACATTGCCACTTTGTCTGCGAGCTTCCTTTGAGCAGTGTTTCCTGTTTTGTGCTCTCTTCCAGCAGGCTCCAGCTTTTCTGGAAGTGGCTGCCTGAGCTCTTTCCCAGAGCGAGGGTATGCCAGCCAGTGCATCAATCCACTTTTGTTTTCATTATGCCAGCTTCCTGCAAAGTTTTCAAATTAATTTTACTGCCTTCCTCAATTTTAAGGGCTATAAAAAGAACTTGGTTCTGCTTACCTTGGTGAACTGGGACCTGTTCAGGAATCCGAAGGATGCTTTTGCCTTGGTGCCGGGGATAGCTGTTTCCACTGCCTGCATTCAGTGGGTTCCTGGCACTATCAGTCCGAAAACATCCGGACCCTTCCCCAGCATGCTCTGGGTCAGAGGACGGAGCTATGCCTCGGAAGTCACAGCCCTGCCCCACGCTGTGCTGGGCCAGGCAATCCCAGCAGGGCAGTCCCAAGCCTCACACCCGTGTCTCCATGCTCAACTGGCTCATTCCAAAATGGCCCAGCTGAAGCTGGTGGGTAGCGGTGAGGTTGAGGTGACAAGTGATTTGATTTTCCTATGCAAAATTTAAAAAAAAAAATTAATAAAAGGTTAGGTCGGTGTCTGGACTGCAAGTCAAAAGGGTGAAGTTTGTGGTGGACTTATTAATTTACATTATCTTTAAACTATCTGGTTCTGTGGCAACACAGACCTTGGTGTGGGCTCAGAGCTGGCAGAGGTGAGGGGGCAGGAGGACACCCTTGTACCTGTGACAGCTGCCTGTGTTGCACATGAAGCCAGGTGTCTGTGACTTGTGGATGCTTGTGGGTCTGTGGACACCTGCCAAAACCTCCATGAGGAAAACGCAAACCTGATGCTAGCCTTTTATTTGTGATTGAGACATCTTCATCACCAGTGGAAAAATGGTTAGTGGCCTACATATCAGAAAAAGAAAAGCTCACCCTGGGGCAGGCTGCCTGGTTGCACTGGATAACCCCTCTTCTGCTTTTCTCTTAGCTCTCTGCTAAGTGTCTTTTAAACAGCTCTCCTTTCTGATGAAAGGAAGGATGTGTACGTGGTAAAACACTCTGAAAAGCATTTGCTTTGCTTGCAAGGGGTCGGTAAAAGTGTGATATTCTCTCTCCTTTTCTAAGCCGTGTCTCTAAGATTTAGGGGGACAAAGCAGACTGCAGAGAAATAACCATCCTGTGCCCCTGGGTCACAGATCCATGCCAGTACAGAGTGGTTGAGAGCTGCAATAGATCACAGTGGAGCCAAACAAGATTCAGTCACTTTGCACCACAGGGAGGTCACAGAAGCAGCAGAGCTGAGGCTGGGGGAGCCGCTGGAGGTCAGGTTGCCCAGAGCCCCTTGCAGCCACATGGGGCTGACACAGGGACTGGGTGGGGGGAAAGGGCAAAATATTGATGAATAGGTCCCACAGCTGTCTTTCTGTGTCTGGTTCTCCCTTGTTCCCACCAGTAAGAGACCCTGCCACTGAAGTCAGCAGAACGGCACTGACAGAGTGTTGTGTGGAAGAGATCGAAAGAGAGAAGCCTTTCCCCTACTCTCAAGAAGCTTTTGCATGTTTTAAATAACAAGAAGGGAAGAAGCTTCTAAAAACTTAATATTCACAACACAGAAAGCAAAAAAGCTGCCAATTTTTCAATTGGCTAAAGCCTCATTGTCTCGACTCAGACATTACCTGGTTTCCCCAGTCAGATGATGAAAGGAGCTTCTCCGCCAGTGCCCACCTGCCCACCTGGTGCTCCAGATAAGGCTGAGACCTGGATGGCTGAAAGACAGCCTACTTATTATGCCTTTTTCCTTCCCAGCATCAGGCTGCAAATGAAAATACCTTTTCAGCCCTGGTATTATTGCTCGTGTGGATGGCACCTTTAGTGTGTGCTATTCATTGCTGCAATAGCTGCACCTGTGTGTAGCCCTCGCGCTGGCGCTGTGGCAGCTGCGGGCCATAATTGCAAAACATTATTTTCTCTTTCCTGTTGTTGTTGCCATGAAGGTCTGTTTATAATGACTGCAGAGCTCTCTCTTTCTGCAGGACTCCCTGTTACACCTATTCCTATATGCTGGAGCTCTTCAAAGAGCACTGTCTCACGTGGGCTTGTGCCTGGCAGCCTCCGCGTGTGTATCCAGTGGCGTCTGGAGCAGATGGGATGCTTGCTGTGGGAGCCCGTGCTGTGTGGTCAGCTGAGGGGCCAGGCTGAGCCCCTCATCACCACCACTCCGGGCAGTGGGCTTTTATGTGGGTTAGCATGGAGGCTCTGACATGATTAATTCATTTGTTCCTGGAATATTCTGCCCCTGGGTGCCTGCGTTACTGTGAATCAATTTAGTACTTTCGGGTCTGGATTAATGCAAGTGCCGATGGAGCATGCACAGGAGGAAGGAGGGGGGTGCACTGGGGGAAGCAGGGGGATACCCAGGACACAGCTAGCAACTCGTAAAAAAGAAAAATACGGAGATGGAGTGTTTTAAGAACAAAATTTGTTCATTTGTTTTTCAGTGCTCTCAGCTATCATGCTAAATTCGGTTCACTGAGAGGCAACGAGCGAGTCAGTGTTTCAGGTTGTGCCTTATAAATCAAGGCTGTAGTAAAGAATTTGAAATGTATATTGAGGCTGGCTGTTCTCTTACCTCCTGCTGTAATGAATTCATGTCTGCAGACAACAGACACAATTATTATGGAAATTGCACACACACACACACACATACACACACACACACACACAAACACTCAGAGGAAAACGTGTTTTTTTCAGAGCTCTTGCTTTCGTGCTCCTAGTCTGTGCCTGACTGGGCTGTCACAGCTGGTGGCAGGATTTTGTCCACCTTGTCAGGCAGCCGCTGGAGGACATCAGCCACGGCCTGCCCCGAGCAGTGGGCTGTGCACCCAGGGTACCACTGCTCCCAGCCCACTGCCCTAAGGCAGATGCACCAGCGCTGGCTGTACATATTTAGGCTGAAGAGTGGCTCAGCAGTGCAGGGGGCAGTGGGGGAAAAGACCACACATCCATCCACCTTCTCTGAGCAAGCTGACTGTAATTAAAGTAAGTAAATAAACCCAAATCCTGCTAAGTGTTCAAACGCGATATTGTGGTGAAGAGAATCAAACAGCGGGAGAACAGGACTGATGCGATGAAAAGCTGACCCTTTGGGGACTCCATTTTGAAAGCTGGAGAGCGACTTTGAAAGCTGGAAAGGGACTTCTTACAAAAGCATGCAGTGATAGGACAAGGGCAATGTCTTGAAACAAGCAGAATAGTTTCAGATTAGCTGTGATGAAGAATTTCTTGACTGTGAGAGCGGCAATGCACAGGAACAGGCTGCCCACAGACGCTGTGGATGCCCCATCCCTGGAAGTGTCCACGGCCGGGCGGGGGCCTGCAGTGCCCTCTGTGTCCGGCAGGGGGCAGTGCTCCCCCAAGAATACCCAAACCCAGCGCTTTCTGGCTGCAAAACCAAAGGAAAACGAGGGCAGAGCGCTGGGATTCTTTCTCCTTTCTTTCCTGCCTTTTTTTTTTTTTTTTTTAATTTTTCTTTTTTCTTTTTTCTTTTCTTTTCTTTTTTCTTTTTTTTTTTTCTTTCGCCCCCACAGGGAAATGTAAAATATTTATCTCTCCACTGTGTTAAAACAAACCCTGAAGGTTTTCTTTCTGTGCCTAAAAGCGAGCAGACCCTCAGCTCGCTAGCAGGTTAGGGATGAGAAGGTATTCTCAGTATTGCCAACCACTAATGCTGCTATATTTTGTATCAGTGAAAGGGCACTAGTGGCTAAAATCCTGTAGTTGCACATAAATGGATTAAGTCTCCTTCACCTGAGGCAAATGCATTTCTTTCTCCTTCAGCCCCAAAGACAAGTTATGCAGCTTTTTGTAAAACCTCAGATTGTGTTTTGTTTGGTTTTTCCTTCCTTTTGCATGTGTTTTTTTCATATTTTATTTCAAAGAATCACAGAATTTTTAGGGTTGGAAGGGACCTTAAAGATCATCTTGTTCCAAACCCCCTGCTGTGGTCCGGGACATCTTCCACCACACCTGATTACTCGGGGCCCAATCCAACCTGGCCTTGAGCACTTCCAGGCATGGGCCATCCACCTGTTCCTGAGCCTCACCATGCTCCAAGTAAAGAATTTCTTCCTAATATCTAACATGAATCTCTCATTTAATTCAAAACTGTTCTCCCTTTTCCTATCACTATCTTCCCTTTATTTATCCATCATGACGGACTCTTCCTCACTTACTCTGTATTAATGCCCCAAAGATTAAGGCAAGGGCAGGAGTACAGTGGAGGCATTTCAATGATGCAGGGAAAAAAAGGCCTTGCAAGAAATATTGTCCAGAGATAATGATATATCAGAGTGCTGCAAACAAATCCTCCTTGAATGCCACAGCTTCATGAGAACTGCTGTAGCAGAAGCTAGAAAACATCAGTATATCAAAGGAATTATTTTTTAGAGTAGTTTATATTGGAGTTTCCTCAATTCAAACTTCTTCTGGGCTGCATGCATACATGGAGGCTGTTCTGAAATGAAGAGTGCTTTGTACTGTTAAGTGTGTTCTATGGCTGCCTGTATTTCTGACCCGAAAATGCTAGCGAGGAGCATTTGCAAATGCTTGTGTTTCTTTCAGGTCCTTTGAAAGTGGCACCCGAAGTCCATTCTAGACATTTTCCTGAGGAGGCCAAACATCTGTGAGGGACAAGGCTGAGGGTTCACGGTCAGCTCACCTCTGTGAAGTGCATTGCTTTTCCACCTCCTGTGAATTCAGCGAGTGTGGCAGCAGCAGGGCGGGGAGCCCAGGAAGGAAAGGAAACCCTCTGTTCACAAAGCCAGCGCAGCAGCGGGGGCAGCTTTCCTCATGTGCACTGCTCCCCTCTGGAGGCACCTCACTCCTGCATGCAGGATTTTCGTTTGGTCCATCCCTTGGGATACTTGAGCCTGCCAGAGCTGGTGTTAGCTGAAGTTACCTGTCTCAGACACGAGACCAAGGCCATGGATTTCTTGCAAAGAGGCTGTTGAGTGACCATCACTGTTTGTAAGCAGCTTGCCAGGCTGAAACTGTAACACAGCGCACAGAGGCAATGAGGGGTAGGTTCCCACATAGGTTCATCCCTATGCCTCTTGGCTTTCTCCTGGCTTGCCAGCTTTGGAAGAAATAATTTTACAAAACAACAGGACAATGCTGATAAATCTTTCCTGCGGTGGGGAACAGCTTCATCTGCATTTCAGAAACCATACTGAGCCTTTGAATGTTCTCATCTTGCTGCTCACCTTTTTCTGTGTGCTGGATAATTCAGTTAGGGGGAAGCAGAATGAGAGAATTCTAATTCTCCTCCCCCCTTTTTTTAACTTTTTAAATTTAATTCCTAATTAAGAAATTAATTGCAAGGCAGAGTAAAGCAATGGGGCAAGCTGGCTTTACCAGTGAGTTGTGTGACCGCAGCTTTTTTGTGTCTTTATTTCAGAGAGGAAATCTTAAAAGATGGACGAGGTGTGCAGGGTTTGATCATGATAAAGCAGTCGTTACCTCCATGTCTCTGGCTAAAACCAGCTGAGGGCTGCATGGATGGCTGTTAGCATCTGTCAGTTGTGAAATTATTTGATGGTTTCTAGCCGTGTTTCTATGGGATGAGTTTCTGTTTAACAAGAAAACACCAGTGAAACAGGCGCTTTTGCTAATTGTTAGAGAGCCCAGAGATTGAATAGATGATGGAAACTGAATTTCTTTCTCATCTTGCTCTTGTCAACACTGTGTGAAAAATAGAGCAGGCCTCAACTCGGGAAAACAGCTTCATCAAATTTTGAACTTCCAAAGTAATTTTCATTGTGCCGGGACCAGAATGGACTTTTTTTTATTTCTTGTGAAATAGGCCATAGTATCCTTTAATTAAATTTGTTAGCAGGATAACTCTTGAGATATTTAATTTACTGAAAGCCGTCTTTTTTTCAGAGAGAAAAACCACTCAGCAGTAACTCTGGTGCTAATTTTGTTAAAATGATGGCAAATTTTTATCAAAAGGAGGGAAAATCTTGAAAAATGTGTTTTTTTTCAACTAAAAAGTATTCAATGTGAAATTCACCATTGTTCCCAGGTGGAAAATGTATCCTGGCCATTATTCATTGACCATTCAGAGACAGGTTTGAGTTTTTTTAATTTGTAATAATTAGTAACAACACTGCAAATCATATCTTTAGCTGAGGTTCATTTGAACTTCCTGCAGTTGCCTGTCTTTGAATATTTCTCCAGATTTTGAAGGGTTTACACCTTTTTTCCTCTCAGGTTTTTTTAGATTTTTTTCATTAGATCCACGCCAGCAGAGTTGAGGGAGGATTAGGATCCTGTTGTGAGCAGTGTTGCACAAGAGTGTAGCAGAGCCAGTTGCTGCCCCAAAGAGTTTTATAAACAGGGCGATGAAGGCAGATGACATTTGGGAATGGAAGCAGGCAAATGGAGACAGAGGAACTTGTCCAAGGTCAAGGCTGGGATGAAATCCAGATTTCCACTGTCCTTCTCCAGGGCCTGAGTCATGACTGGCTCAGGATTTTCCACCCTGACCCCTTCTTCAGTATTTTGCAGTTGGGTACACTTTTCCACAAGCCTCCTCTCCTGTTTGGCAACACCATTTGGGGAGCCATGTCCTTCGTGGTCAGACGTGAGAGGAGAGGTCAGATGTCAGGAGAGATGGCACAGCTGAGCTCTGAGCTCTGAGCCTGTGGCCAGCAGTTGCTGGAGCCATGTGCTTCGAGGGGATAGAGGAGAATCCCACAGCAGGCAGTTATGAAATGGCTCACCCCTGGGAAAGTTTCCTTTGAACTGCTGTCAATTAAAGGGTGACTTATGGCCTCAAGCACTAGTTGATTTTTTCTTAATATTTACCATTTAAATTCTAGATGTTCTTGTTACCCAGACTTGTTTGTGCTTGGTCTGCCTAATTTAAGCTAAACCAGCTCCTCAGGGCAGAGTTCTGGTCTTCTTATGTTTGTTAATTGCCATGTCCCCCCTAAAATCATGCACATTGTAATAAATAAAATACCAATGCTGGGTCCTTCTGGTTTTAGCCAGTCATTCCCAATCTTTCCTTCTCTCTTTATGGTGTTGGTTAGGCATACTCCTTGTGTTGAAATCATCTTTGTTCCAGATTTGAAAACAAAAGAAAATAGTATTTAAATGAACCAAATCTCATCCAAGGAGACAAGGACCATATTTGGGATGTTTGTATCTTTGTTTCTGTGACCTTTTTGGTTTGGGCACCTGGTTCACCAAAAACTCCTCAGCAGTGAAATTCAGTATCAAGAGTCAGACCTTCAGGCAGGATAAATCAGGCTGCTTCCCCAAAGGAGGGGGGAATTGAGGGCATGACACCTTTGAAGCTGCTCCAGGGGCACCTGCCAGACAAGACTCATTTTGGGCTGGCTTTTGGGGTGTAATGAGTTCCTCCAGGGAAGCCACAGCCATCCTCACTCCCGCTCCTGGCACAGCAGCCAGACTGGCTGCAACCAGTGCATGGTGGGAGAGGCGGATAACTCAGCTCTTCCCCAGATGAGGCAAAGAAGATGCAGCTCTTACACGGTCTTTTCAAAGCTGCAGTTTTTTGATGGCTCGGATATGACCTGTCCTGGAGCTTGCATGTGCTAGAGGAGCTGTGTGTGTGCTGTAAGTGAAATCAGCTGCCACTGCTTTGGAAAAGGAAGGGATACCCCCTCACCTGTGACACTTGTGGACCTGATGCAAGGTGTACTCAGCTTATGGAAGGTTTGGCACCTTTATCATAACCCTTTGGATCATACACCTCCACCACAATATTGTGAATGGCCTCTCCCTGGAGCATAACAAAGAAAAAAGGTTTTTCAGGGTAAAATGAGTTTATTTGATGTAGTAGCTTGAGTTTACATTTTGCCGTGCTTGTCTGAATGTCGCTTACCCAACTGTGAAGCAATTGAGGAAACCACATTGAGCTACATAAACATTGTGATGTGAAAAACCGAACCTGCCACCCAAATCTAACTCTCCCTGGTCCAGCCTGAGAAAAATGAAGATAAACAAAATCTCATATGAATTCTGGTCCAACCCATGTCTGCAGGTCTGGCTTAGACTGAAGTTGAGTCATTTGCTGTGACATGATGGTGAAAATTAGCATGTGGATTGGGTTTCTAGCATGCAAAAAGTCACACTGTGCATGCTGCAGTCCTGCACGATGAAACAGGATTAAACACTGATTGTTTTAATAAATGGATTTCTAGAGTTCTTATCCATCTTTCTGCACCTATTTCCCTCTCCTACAGCCCCACAGGCCAAGCTGGGAGAGGTCAGGCAGAGGACCTCCTATCCTAATGCATGCTAGCCTGCATCCTCAGAGAGAAGCAAGCGTGCTGCCTGCCTGCTTGGGAGCAGTGCTCAGATGCAAACCTTCACCACAGATGGCTGAGACTGAGTTTTCAGTTCACTGGGTCTGTTATTTCTACCCTGTTTGAACCAGAAATATGTTTGTTTAAATATTTTCTCTGAAATTTCACTTTTGGAAATTTGCCTTGTAGCATTTCAGAACTAGATCACTTGGTCATTTATTTAATTTGGAAGCTACTTATTACAATTTTATGGTGTTCCTTGATGTCAGTTATCAGAACTATCCTGATAAGAAATACAAATAGTACAATCCCCAAAACAAACCACCTAAAAACATTTTGACATTAGATTCTCAAATTTCATTTCAAAAGTCTAAAATCTGACCTGAAAATGCCAACATATTCTGTATGGAAAGCATCTACCTAATTTTTATTTCATTCCAGTATCTTTTAAATGAGACTTTTATTGAGATTGTTGCTAAAAGGATTAAATTGGGTAAAGGTGTTGGAGTGGTTTCTACCATCTCAGAGAATCCGAGAAGTCCCAAGCCAGCAGAAGCACACTGGTGGGACAGTTAAAACCCCCTGGATATTTCTTCTTTTTGTATGCTAATCCCCCTAGGTTGGTTGGTTTCAACATGATCCCTCGCTCATTCCCTCCCTTCTCCCCATTGGATTGTTGTATCTCCCCACCGTCTCTCCAACCCTACTGGCCCAAAAGGCTATATCCCTGTGCCCTCAGCCTTCCCACCTCCTCTTTCGCCTCTCGAGAATAAAACCATTGGAATTCTATGCGATTGAGCCCTCTGACATTCGTTATCCTGAGGACACGTGAGCTATCTGTCTCTCAGGTGTGTGTGTTTGTGCTTTCTAATAGCATGGGTGAGAAAAAAGGTCTCCTTGCACGGTACCAGACTGTACTGGCTGAAGCGGTCCGATATCAGAGACCCGTTCGGAATACGCAGGGATTTATTCCACCCCACCATTGCCCGAACGCGGCAAGTAGCACCCAGAACAGGGACATGAGTCTCTGACAGTGTCTCGGAAAAGCTGTGTGCTAAAGATGTCACATTCTGGGTAGCTGCTCCCTCCAGAACAGATCTGAGTTTTACTAGGTCTGTTTGAAGAGGTGGCCAAGACATCTCCAGGGATTTTGGATGACAGATACTGGCTAACCTCAGGGAACCACACTGAGAGTTTTATTTGACCTTCAGAGCTGGGAGTTTCGTAAGACAGGACTTCATTTGGTCGCCTTTTTGCATTTTTTGTTTTATCCTTTCCTCTCGGTGCTGGGAAGAATTCTTTTTGGGGAGATGGGCGGGAAGCTGTCTCACCCCCAATCAGAGGTATATTCTTTACTTAAAACTAATCTCAAATCAGAAAAAGCTCACTTTTCTAAAAGGAATTTGAAACGTGTTTGCTGGATTTTTTTCCCCCCCAATGTTTCCTTAGCTTCTCTTCAGTCTCTAGAGTTCTGGGATAAGGTGGGGGAAAAGCTCACAGTTTTAAGGCAGACTGGAGATAATTCCATTGCCAAGTTTTTCCCTTTACTAGTTCTTATCTATAAGTCAGTTAAGAATTCTAGAGGCTTAAACTCCCTTGGCGTTGTCTCTCCTGTGCCTGCTCCTTTTCCCTTTGTTCCTAGTCCCGAAAAACCTCAGGGTGGGGAGGGAATTGTAACAAGCCGAACGGCTCAAAGGAGCTGCCAACTCTGACTCTCCCCTCTCTCCGCTGTTCCCCGCTCGGACCGGGACTCATCAAGCCGATCCGAACGGCCCCCTCGCCCTCTTTCCAAACACTCGAGTCCCGGCCACCCCGACACC
>VZTX01030724.1:3070-40780 GCA_013400915.1 Pardalotus punctatus | reverse complement strand
TAAGTATATCTATAGACACTGACATTAAGGAAACTCACTGGTCCCAAAACTGGACGCCCCTGGTACAAAAATGGTGGCTATGGTATAGGTGGTTCCTGAGCTTAGTAGAAGCAGATCCTGGAGCAGCTGGAAAGCTCAGAGTTCTTTCTCATTACTACAGCCATGACAGCCTGGAAGCAAAACCGCCTTGGCCAGATAGGTGAGCAAAATCATAAAGATGTTTTGTTCATTACTTATCAAAGCTTAGAGGGTGGAGCAAATAAGGGCTTTAGAAAGATATCTGTCTTAGAAATCAGGCTCAGCCCTGCCTTGAAGCAGAGCGCCTGGCAATTTCTGAAGTCCATATTAATGCGCTGTCTCCAAGATAACTCATGTGGTTGAATGTAGTCCAAGATGTCTCATAGGGTTTCCTACTCATGTCTCAAGGGCTGGAATTACAGCACACACCATTAGCTTCATCAGAGGCATCCCTAAGGAATGCCTCTTTCCCAAATGGCTGTGAAGGTAGGAGTTTTATTTGAATTTTTCACAACCACTACAGAATTGTCAGACATCCAGGAATCACTCTGCACTCCCATATGGAACACTGTGATCTCCTTTCTGATATCTGAGAGTATTTCCATGCAGTTTCCCACAATATGAGTGGAGGTACAGACTGAAGATGGACAGAAAGCTTATGTGTAAGTAGCCAGAATGCACTGAGTCATCTGTTCTAGCCATGTGCTTGGTTCTCATCATGCAGTCACAGATTTATAGCACTGGTTGAAAGAGACAACTTGACTTGTTCAATTTCTACCTGGGGTGCTGCTGAAAGAACCTGGGGACAGTGTAACCTAAAGATAAAAATACACAGCTAAAATTGTTAAGAGGAAAATTTGTTTGGCATTTTAAGAATACTGTTTTTAAAAGTATTTTAGTGGCTATTCCTGAAGTATTTTAGAAACTGTTATCTCTAAATGGCTGTTAACAGAATGTTTTAATCCGATATGAATGATTCCAGTGTTGCTCATTCAGATGTTATTGCTGCTTCTCCATCTTACCACAATGCCACTTATCCCAGTTCCTTTATTTTGTGAAATTAAACTCAGAAATAGAGGTCACAGGAACATGATAAAAGCTGCTGTGCGAGTATATTTCACAACCACATTGAACAAGTTTTCCCAACTCTTTCTTGGGAGCACCTCTTATTTAGTACTGTTTAATACAGGTACACATCCTGCAAGAGCAGTGCCTGCATTTCTTTAAAGAAGATACAAGTAACAGGTTCCTGTACCTAAGAAGCTCTGCTGCTCCAAACTGTGTAACGTGTTTATAGCATAGTCCAGGGCTGCTGTTTCAAACAGATTTTTTTTTTTCCCCAGAACAAAATAACTATTTGTTATTTTAATAACAAAATAACTATTTTGTTCAGGACTTGCAGTAGCAGAGCCATTTTCACAGTTGTGTGCTGCAGTGGGCAACACTAGCAGGTCATGATTTCTGTAGCTACTCCTGCACAGGCACAGCTGGGAGGTGCGCAGGATGTCATGAACCAAGACTGCCTGAAACAGTGAGGGGTCCTGCATGCAGAGGGTTTCCAACTGGTGCCTAGGATGTTCCTTGCCCAGCACACAGGGGTCATCTATTCTGACCTGTGCCCCCATTCCACAGCAGTTACAGACTCTGGCTTTGCACAGGGACATGCATCCAGCTAGAAGCAACGAGGGTGACCTGAGATGTCAGCTGCTAAGCTTCCTGTGTTGTCAGTCATTTATATTTCTGCTGTGGTTATTTAATTACCACTTTCACAGTGAAGCAGCTCTTAGGTGGCTCAGAAGACTAATATACATTGGGTCTAGACAGGCACAGTTTGAAACCTGAGTTTTTAGTTTCCCTCTGGATAACCAATGTAACTGATGCTATCTGAGTTTGTCTTTCTAAAAGCATTCAGTATTTCCATAGCATTTTCCTGCTCTCTGCAAATAGAAGATCATCCTTAGTTGTGTTGTTACATCATCCTTGACAGGACTTATTCCTTAAGAATATGGGGAAAACTGCTGAGAAAATTACCAAGTTTCAGTTAACATTTAAGCCCATTACAAAAGCACCACAGTTTAATGTTCTAAATTTTTTTGCAAAGGAATATCCTTATAATTAGGCACAGAACAGGTGAGAGAGAAGGCTGAACTTTGATTTGTTACAATGGAGTCAGCTCTGAAAAGAGAACTCTATTTTTTAAATAGTGAATTAACAAAATTATCTGTACATTTTCCTTTCCCTAAGCAGAACCTGTTTTAGTTTGTTGTAAATACTAAGTTGTTAGGTGTTGTGTGAACTGGTTTCATGCTGGGGACTGCTCAGCAGTAGAGGAGATGGGGGATTACTAGAGCTTTTAGCATCATGGTCTTTTCAGGTACTGACTTCTGCTTTACCCAGGAGTTCTCTTCACAGTTCGGTTTTGCTGTTGACCCAGAGAGTGACTGCTATATAAAGATGTACGGATTGGAATGAATGTGATTGGGTGAATGTGATGGATGAATGGCAAAATGCTGTCCAAAAGGATGCCCCTGAAATGGCATATTGACTCACCTGCTTCTCAATCAACTGCCCTTAGCAACCACCAGTGTCTGTCATCCAGCTTGCTTACATTTGTAAGAGCAGAGTCTTGCCAGGAACAGAAGTAGAAGCAGCTGGTTGATGTTGTGCTAAGGTTACTGATATCAATCTGGACATCAAGGGTGAAACAGTGAGAACACCTGCAAGATCCCTCAAAATTTTACCTTGCTCAGGAGCATGATCTGTTTCAGATATTGAAAAAAGTGAACAAACAAATGATTGAGTAATTTCCCCCAATTTCATTTATCTTTGAGACCTCAGCCCAGAGTCCGAAAGTGAAAGCCATGGGGTTTTTGATTTGTCTGTCTGGCTTGTCTGCAAGCTTTCTGCTTGTCTGTCTGTGCCAAACATCCTTTTGGTAGAAGAAAACTGCTCTTGAATCAGTCTTATCTTGAGTGCACTTGGAGATGTCATGAAAGCATTGGCACCGTGTCTGGGAGACAGAGCTGCTGTGTCCTTTGCCTAAGGACAAAAAGTTCAGTCCTTCGCTGGTGAGACGTAACTGGGTGGATCACTGTAATAAAGGGGACAGGTTCATTCTGCATAGTCGTCATCATGAGCAATTGTTGCATTGCATCACATATTCCAAACCCATGGTGTCAGTGTAAGGTGTGACAGTTGATTCTGATAAGTAGGAAGAAAGTGTCTACAAATTAGTGCATCCTCCAAAAGGGACTATTACAAGATTTTATCTTCTCATCCATTTCTTAGTGACTTCTTCTAGTTTTTATTACAGTTAAAGGTTCTTTTCAGGCATGTCATTGTTTTAAGTTTGGATGTGAAAAGGCTATATTTTGTTCCTATGTATCACAGCTGTAAGATCCTGGGCTCTTGCAGAAACCAGTCAGCATTTTGTCTTCAGCTGACTTCATCACAGTTGAATCAGAAACATTTTATGGATGTCCTCCTAGTAACCTTGCCTTTGCTCTTTCATTCTTTTTCCCTCTCAAGCAAATAGAAATATTACTCAGGCACCAAATGTTTTGTGTGTGTGTGTGTGAGAGAGAATGTACAAACATTAGATATCATAAAATAGTCAATGTTTCTTGACAGTCTAAAGCCATTTCCTTGCTTGCATATGTGTGCTCAGTATGGCCTTACCTTGCTTTTCATTGGGCTGTGAAATTCTCAATGCCATGAGAGAGCAGGCAGCTAACCTAAGAGGCTTGTAGCACATGAACAGGTGTGGCTTTGAAAGAAACTCCAGACTATTTCCAGCAGAAACTTACTCACCACTGAGTCTTTTCACAGTTACCTACTTGTGATAGTGGAGCTATAAACAAACTCTTATTGGGCAGTAAAGCTATGCACGGCATGAAGTAATCAGCTTTTCCAAAGGCTAAAAGAAAAACTCCTCTAGCTGATTCAGACATTTACACAGCAACTTGCTCTTTGGTCAAAGGCCTGTGTGGCTGAAAAAACTGGGATGTATTGACAGCAGTGCTTCTCTCCATCCCTAGGGAATAAGGAGCAGATGTCAGACTTTTCATGCAGAGCAGGCAGATCACACAGGGTCTGAATGCAACCTTTCTGAGAATATTTAGGGAAACTTACTATTAAGGGGTGAGAGCACAGGCCACCAGAGTCCTACAGGCAGAGTGTGGCACAGAAGAATGAGTCTGCCCTTAGCTACTTGAAGGTTGTGTTAGCATTAAGGCTCCAGGAAAAGTACTCCCAAATATTCTTCTGTACCTGTTGCCTACAGGTATTCTACCTTGTGTGGAGACAGTTAAATATCAAGGCAGTGTGAAAAAGGCATGACAGACAAAGCCAATTAATTAAGGAGTGTTAAATTATGGTTGTGGATACTTCCACACCACTAATCTAATTCTGGGAAATGCAAAATAAGTTACTCTGCTATGTTTTATCATATTTGTAAATACCCTCTAATTTAAAGGACAGATATCAGCACAGTTAGCTATGTCGTGGGCTAAGGGGTGGGTAGGATTCCATTATATGTTCATACATGCTATTATGCTTTAAATATGTAGTCCATGACAAAGTATTGCTAAAGCAAAAGAGTAAGAAACATGTCAGCAGCTGTCGTAATTGCGGTCCCAAAGGTGACTCCATTGTAATGCAATGCACCAACAGTCCACAGAATCACAGAATGCATCAGGTTGGAAGGGACCACAGTGGGTCATTTGTTCCAAGCTCCCTGCTCATGCAGGGTCATCCTGGCGCATGGCACAGGACTCTGTCCAAACAGTTTTTGAATATCTCCAGTGAGGGAGACTCCACAACCTCTCTGGGCAAGCTGTTCCACTGCATGGTCACTGACACTGCAAAGGAGTTCTTCCTCCTATTCCTCATTTGTTCCCATTGCCCTTTGTCCTATTGCTTGGCATCACCAAGAAGGGCCTGGATCCATCCTCTTGACACCCTCTCTTCAGATGCTTGATGAGATCAGTTGATGAGGTCCCCTCTCAGCTGTCTTCTCAAGGCTGAGCAGGCCCAGCTCAGCCTTTCCTCATATGAGAGATGCTCCAGTCCCTTAATCCTCTTTGCCACCCTCTGCTGGACCCTATCCAGGAGCTCCCTGTCTCTCTTGTGGTGAGGAGCCCAGAACTGGACACATTATTCCGGGTGAGGCCTCACCAGGGCTGAGTAGAGGGGCAGAATCACCTCCCTTGACCTGCTGGCAGTGCTCTTCATAATGCACCTTAGGATGCCATTGTCAGTATCCTGGTATTTAACCCTGACTGCAATGGGTATATATTCAACTGTACCAGCCTAAAGCCTGGCTCAACATTAAAGAAACCACTTCCCAACATTCAAGTAAGTCCATGCTGCATGTCCAAGAAATTACTGATTTTTTCATTATTTATCCTAGAAATGTTCTGTAGTTTTAAAGAAACCTCCTTTTGCAAAAACTGAAACAGAACAAAACCATATTCTGCTCTCATGAATCACACTGTGGTATCTGAAATACACAGTGTTTCACATCTGATAATGCTGAATTAATTTATATTTATCTTTTCCTACTTTACCTATGCTTGCAAGATTGAATGTTTGCTAACAGATTATTTTCTTAGATACAGTGAATCCCAACATTCTTTCTTATATATACTCTTCCTAATTTTTACCCACATTTCTGAAGGCTAGGAAAATCATTCCCAATGCTACAATTTCCAATTTACGCCGTTTTAAAATGTGTACTATGATAAAATCATCATAATTCACATAGCTACTTACATGCAAAATCTTGTAGATTTTTTATTATAATTACGTTTCACATCTACTCTATTTATGTTGCATACTCTGTGGTACTACAAAGATACCAGACTATTCCTCAAGCATCTTCTTCACAGATTTTAACCATGATACTGCAAAGGCAATTAACAAAGATGGGGCAATAAATAAGGGAAATTAAAGTTACAGCTAAAACATTTAGTTTTAATACAATGGTAGAGATGTCATCAGAAATCCATTTCATAACCCCTCTGCAGCAATGTAACAAATAAAAATAGTAGAGTATAAAACACATATTTAAGCACAGTAGCTGAATCAGTTTTGCTATGATAATTTTGGCAAATATGAATGCAAGTAGTTGCCATGTATTTAGAAATACAAATTATTAAAAAATTACAAAATTATTTTTATATTTAAGGTACAAAATCACTTTCTAAAACACCACTAAGTTAGGGCTCAATTTTAAATCATGCCCTCCTTAAGAAAGTAACCTCTGTGTCCATTTTCACTGCGCACATTACTGGGTTCTTCTTTTTTTTACCAATGTAAAAGTAAAGGCAGTTTCAGTGGATGCATTGGTAGACCAGTGAAATGATCCTCAGCAGCTTTACAGAGCTTTGTTAATAGCAAAAAAATGGTTTCAGAACATGGGGAATATTAATAATTTATTACAACAGTCTTAAGATGCTTTCTAATTCTAATGGTTACTGAAGTATTTTGCAAAATGTTTTCAGTGAAAAGAAATCTCTTTGTTATACTTTCTATAGAGTGATTCTTATCTGCTGCCTCCAATGAACTGAGGCTTCTTTTTCAAGGGACTAACATGAAGAATAGTTTTTTTCTATTATATTGTTTCTTTGTTCAGTATCTAAATACTACAGTTATTTTCTGATATATGTATTTCAGTTTCCTCCTTTAGTCCCAAAGCTTGCTGCACTTCTCTTTTCTAATCCACTCATTTTACTGAATGGGAATCGGTTCTAACAGCCAGCTTTCCCACTGTTGTAAAGCACCAGATCTACCTATTGTATAGAGATTCAGAGACACTCTATACCCTCTTTCGAACTACAAAGGGAGCAACATGATAAAAACCCTTTCTACCCAAGAATGGGGCTCGTATTCAGTGGCAAAGGGGTGCCATAAGAACATTTCAGGGAGGTAATATGAGAGGTGACATTGATATCACAAATGCCACACATCTTTTTCTGTGCCATATATAGAATACTGTCTATGGATTTAACTTTAGGCTTCCATATGCTTAATATCTGGGATGTCCCTGAGCAAAATAAATGCCCCCTGAATACTTAGCTCATTTTTGTGTGCTATACACTTCTCCTAATTGAGTCCATGAATCTGTAATTCTCTTTTTCATGGACTTCATCCTTTCACATGTGGATATAAGAAGAAAGTGCCTATCTGAATTCAAAAGGTCTTCCTATGCCCTGTACCCTGGCTGTGCTGCCCCACATCTGTAGTGGACACCTTGCTCTGAATTTGCTTCTCTTTCTCTCCTTACAGAAGATCACTCCCATTCCACAGCTGAAGAACATCCATTCCTGGGGAAATGGAATGAAATGAGCTTGAAGTAAGAGGGAAGGTGATGCCCACTTTAAAACATGAGACTGAGTACTCCAAAAGTCTGTAAGAGACTTGGCATAATTTGTTTGCTGTCTTTGCTGTAGATGCCTTTAACTGTGATATAAGAATGAGCAGCCAGGTTTTCAAAGAGCTATCTTGATCTACAAAGGCTGGAGGACCTCAAGCCTACCTCTCCTCAGTGACCCTGCTGTCCAAGCACTTCTGTTGTTGCCAATGCTCACTTTTAGAACATTACATGTTCATTTACTGACACAGCACATAGACTCCTCTGCTCTCACTACTCACTATGGCTCGATGCTAAAATTTCCAGCAGTCCAGTTCCTTTGTGTTGTGTTTGTGTTCAATAGCCAAGAGCCTACACTGCCTAAACTTTGTTATATGAATAATTTCTTCATTTCAGTTCAATTTCATCTCTCTTACTTCCTATCTGAGATCCCTTTGCAGGCCCTTGACTTCTAATTAAGGCACTCCAGCCATATTGATACAAGTGAGTAAAATTAAGTACATGGTAAGTCGTACTTAAAATACAGGTTTGAGACTGTCTGCTACAGATGTAGGCCAGGCAAAAAGAAGTTCATGGTAGCTGTAAACTCTCCAGGTACTTACTCCTGGATGACTAGCTGAAGTCCAGAAAGCCATCTGGCATGTTTCTGTATGCTACAGGTGTGCTTACACCTTCTCAGCACATGCAGCTTGTTCCAGCTTATTCACCATCCCAGCCTTAATCTGCTGCAAGGTAGGGTTTCTAAGGAGGTCTGTGGCTCAGAGATCTATCTTTTGAAGTGCCTTCATTGAAAAAAATTCTCTCCTGGATAGATACAGGAGTATTCCTTTTATTATCACTTTTGCTTTAAATCTGCTGTAAAGGAGAAAAGATCTTGTGTAGCTGAGAAGAGGTATCCCACAGTAAAAAAGAAGATGAAATTATATCGTATTAAAGCAAAACAAAAAGCAGATATTTGTTTTTTTTTAAAAACCAAACAAACAAATCAACCAAACAAAAAAATAACATTTTTAGTTCAGCCTGGGTCAGTAACAGAAAAAGTTAATCAAGTCAGAGGATTCATGCCAGGCTTCGTAAACCTTGACAGTCACCAGAATATGTTATAAGAATATAGTTCAGAAAAACAGGTGGCAGGAGTGTTTGGAAACACCTACGTGCTGTGTAGCTTTGGGGCACACTGCCCATGTGTGTGTCTGGTTTGCAGTAAGCACTGTGTGTGCAGCTTACTTTTGCAAGTTGGATTTCTCACTGAAATGAATTAGTGGCCTGCTAGCACAGCAATGTGCAGTAATGTCTGGTCCACAGAATAACATATTTCTGCTGATACGTAATGAAGTGCAGCACTAGAAGATGTTACTAGCTAAGAACTTTACTGAGAGTATCTGCAGCATACACTTGTGTATCTCTAATGGCTGTGATTATGATGCAAGCAGTGCCAGCCGTGCCATCAGCAATACACAGGGCAGAAAACAAACCACTTCCCCCTTTCCCAAGGTTCAACATGTTTTTCCAACTTTTTGTTCCAGATTATATCCACTTATGTGGGTTTTTAGTTTTTTGTTCTCTATTTTTTAGGTATGTAAGATCTGGAAAAGCCTCCTTTTTGCAAAACAGACAGGAACTGAAATGCTGTACTTATTTGCAGCCCGTTCAGAGAGGAGTAGGTTGTTGTTTCTATTCATGTTGTCAGGGCAGTGGTTTTCTGTCACCAGGACCATACTTGCTGTCACGACACACAGAAGCTTTTCCCCATTATAAATATTAACCACAAGCCCTAGAATTATGTGGTCTCTGTGTCTTTAGAGTCATACCTTTAAAGATTTTAGAAACCCTTCAAATTTTTGCCCAGTCTTACTTTTCCACTCTGTGCTAAGCACCCCCAGCAGATGGTCAGAGATATTCTGGTGTTAACACTCCATTGCCTTCCCCTTCTATATACACAGTAGATTTCTAACAAACCTTTTCAAAAGTAAGATGATCATATTTATGCAACATGTTTTGAAATCCTAGCTCCTAGAAGAAAAGCTAATTTGAATCACTGTCAGATCACATGAATTTAAATGGTGTGAAATTTGGTACTGATTAAACAAAACCTGACCATATTGATTTGAAGTTTATCGCCAGTGAGACCATGGATTTTTATTCCAATCAGATTAAATTCCTTGGATCTAGGAGAAGGGAGAGGTAGCTGGGGAAATGCTGTTCATAAGCAGTTTAACTCACTGCTTGGGAAAAATTAAATGACAACTGTTTGCTGATGGACATGAGCAAAACTTTGACACAAGATGTTGTAACTAAGATTTTAATTTCTCTCTATTATTTTGCATTTATGTGCTTTATTTGGTTTATTGGATTTGATTGTAGGCAGAGGCCTAGCATTCATAGAGCTCCATTGCTGGACAGACTTTTTAGAAAATGAAAACCTTTCTGTATGGACACAAAAAGCAATCTCAGCTTGAGAATAATATATGATACAATTTATACCACCAATCAAGCATTGTCACAGCTGTAATTATTTACATGGCAGTTACACAGGTGTTAGAGAATTTGAATTTAAGAATGCAGTGCATTCTATGTTCTGTTATTTTGCTGAGTGCTTTCTGATACTTTACTGTCTTCATGGCATTTTGATGAGCCCAAGGTCCAACAGGATCTTCTATCCACTTCTTGCTTGTATAAGGGTGTATGAACATGCAGAGACTTGCTTCACTAATTGCTCAGGTGAAGCAACCATGTCCCATTTCCTGTTACCAAGTGTATTGCTATCTATAGAGCTCAGCAGTTTATAAATATTGCTACAGCTTCTTATCCGAACTACATCAGCCACAGTATTTCATAACTGTTCCGTATGAAAGTGTTCCCAGGTACTAGGGTGTGTTCAAGAAGGCCTGGGAAGAACACTGCCCAAGCCTGTGTTAAGCAACAGCAAACAAATGAGTAGCCTTCTCTTCCTTCACTTGTACAACAACCCCTGCTCTTGTGTGCGTTTTCCATATGATAAGAAATGATCCTGAAGAGCCACGAGCAGATACTGCTGCAGTACTGGCCTGTGCTGGAAATCCTGCCGGAAGTGTCTTCATTTTTCCATGTTTTCACGTGCCTGGTCTCTTTTGTCTTGAAGTGACTGCTGTACTTGGTGAGGAAACAGTAAAAAGCACACCTGCATTTTAACTGTGACTTTTTTTTCCCTCTGCTCTTCTTTTCCTAAATGTTAACATTAACTGTTCCCTTTTTCATCCCTTTTCAGCCTGCAAGCTGTTTAGAAACAGTAATTTATTCTCACAACTGTTCAGGGAGGGAACTAGATACAGTTATCACCATTTTGCTGAAAGGATAATTGAAATGCAAAGCTCAGTGGACTGATTAATGTGATACAACAATTAAGGTTTTGTTTACACTTTTTTAACAATTCAGAAAAGAAAATCTCAGAAGTGTTAATCTACTTCACCCAGGTGTAAATGAGGTCATTGACCCCAGACTAAATTACTTTTCTTCATGTCAGCCAGTAAGATCAGCAGTAGGTTAAATTTCACTTAACAGTCCAGCTATCTCCTTCCAGAACCAATACCATCATCCTTCTCTGTGACAGCTGCACTCAAAAGTAACTCTGCAAAAGCTTTACTGTAAATCACTTTGAAAGCAAGTTCATGGTATAAGTGCAAAGTCTTCCATTAGTAATCTTTCACTCAGCGTAAACCTGTCTTCTATCATTCCTTTTACCCTGGTGGACTTCTAGAGCTACCTGGCACTGAGCAGAAGGAGCAGTTATTTGGCTCGGAGTTAATGACGGTAACTTCACTCTTCTCACAGATGTTTTGCTCCCTTTGTAGCAGCATGACCCAGCCATCCAACACAGGAATAAATCCCCAAATCCTTGAGCTTTTGTACTCCTAATTTCACCTTTGCATCTTATCAGCAATAGAGTAGGGTAGAACTGCAATATCTTGTCTTAATTTCATGGCAAAACAGCACTAACATGCTAAGCCATCACAAACGAACTCCAGCATGCAATGGTTGTCACTCCATGTGCTAGCAAAAGTATCAAACTACATTTGCCAAATATATTCCTTTCTGAAGTTCATTGAGGTTCTGTTTTAAAAGACACAGTAGATGGAATATTTTTTAAGCCTGTCAAAGTTGAGAACTTCCAGGAAGACAAAAATCAAATTATTCCCCAGAACTTAGCAGCTGGTTTCTGCTAGAAAATTGTCATGATTCTGTTAGAAAATTAGCATGGTTTCCTTTAATCCTGGTAAGATTAATCCAGGAATGTTAAAAGAACAAACTCAGCAGAAAGAACAGTGGTTTCAAATTTTCATATTATAATTAATGCTTCATAAAATTCTAGGTTTCCACTGTGTGGTCTTAACAAATAAACAGTACAAAAATAGCAAGTTGTCTTTGAGAAAAAACAATTTTCCTTTTATAGTTTAATAGAGGGATTCAGTCTATGGTGCTCTTTGTTCATTCATGTGTGTATTTTTATTAATGGAGTACATTTCAAGTGACATTTGTCCTTGTCTATTGACAAGCTATGATATATTGGTTTTGATATGTCAGGGACAACATTCCCTTATTCTGAAATAATTTTGGTAGGAATGAAAGCCCTGCCAGCAAACAGAGCCTCAGAAAGCTTTGCCTCAACCTTCATTTCTTTGAGGCAAAAGATATACTCTTAGTGTGTCAACAAAGGAGCAGAAACTAGTGTAACATACATAGGTGGCACGCAGTAGCACTCAAAAGCCCAAGAAATACCTTATATTACACAGGAAAAACTGGAATGTAACCAGGCCCATTTTCTTCATCCTCTGACCAAAGTTAAGGAAGCATTTCTGCTTCTTAGTTTCACATCTCTTAGTTTTGTATGTTGTCTGCAATTTACCCAGTCAAGTAAATTTTGCCCTTAATATGGCAGTTTCAATAATGCCTGGATCTATAATAAGTGTTCTATATACTTTCAGCTGAATTTTACCCTATATGGACTGATGGGACCAACATGCTAAAAATGTATAATTTGTTTCTTGTGGTGTACAAATTTATTTTTAAAAGACCACAGTTTCTTCCATCCTGTCTCCTACTAAAGCTTCCTTTGTTCTGTCTCATCTAGGCCACATAAACAGCTTGCAGCTGCTCTTTCAAACTGGCTTAGCTGAATTTTCTGAATCTTTCCTTTCTCAATCACTAGCAGCAGAGTCAGAGGCTCCCATGGAAACAATGGGGAAAATAAAGAAAAACTTATTGAAGAATTGCCTGAGCTCAAGCTTTAAGTGGAGTTTCACACATGTATCCTGATTGTTCAAGGGTCTTCACTTGAAGTGACCATGTAAACTGCTAGAGAACAGGTAAATGACAGCAGGCTGACTTTGGGGAAATAGAATTATAATCAGGCCTACGCATTTGTGTCTATTATTACGGAACCACTTGAGGAAAGTGGTTATAATGGGGTTTTTTTGCCTTTATCCTGTGTGTCATAGAATCATAGAATGACTTGGGTTGGAAGGGACCTTGAAGCTCTCGGGACTCCTTGTAATTCTAAGAACAAGCATGTTTTCATAATTTCCATAGCAACACGCATTATGAGATGGAGCTATGCAGCTCATTCATTATTGCTGTTGATTTTACACAAAAAGTTGCTTTTGAAACTAACAGTTAAGAAAAAGTATCCAGGCTGTGGCTCATATTTCTCTACTCCTCACATCATAAATACTATTGCAACTGGGCAATGTGACCTCTCCCTTCCAGCCATTACATTATTCTGTCAGAACATTAAAACAAAAGAAATCTACCTAATTATGTTTTCCTACATAATCTTAGCAACGGCATCTTCATTTTTTCTGCTACAAGGACTTGGCCTGAACCTATGCCAGCTCTCTTGAGATCATTGCCAGGTCTATGCCCTGTGAGTAAATTTAAGCTTAGGATCCTTTAGTTGTGCTGGGGCATGAAGAAGGACTGTGCTCACCTCACACTTTCCTTTGTATGGGCCCCACTGCAAAAGCAGGTGTAAACACCTGTGCAGGTGCTCTTCAGCCAATAAACTGGAGATGTAATGTTAAAGAAATCAGATTTGGGGTAAAAATATTTCATTTTCATGGCATTTCTGTCTTCCTCAAGGAATATCCATCCCCACAGATGGCTCTACAGAATGCACTGCATTCATCTCTCTTGCCACTGTGCCTACAACAGGCTCCACTTGTTGCAGACCAGAGGTGAGGTTGCTAGCTGGTGGGACTCCTGTGGCCATTCTGCAGGCAGATATGTTCCCACAAGATGTCTTATATTTATGCCAGATCACATGTACATCATTTATACGGACAACTGATTGCAGTTACGTGGTCTTTCTCCACAGGTAGTGGTGACACTAAGGCCCTGCTGATCTGAGAGTTGATAGCAGACAGAGCAGCAAGATATTGTCCCTTCTCTGTGACACCCAAAACAGTAAGTACTTCAGGAAGAAATCTGCAAACAAAATTTTTTTCAAAAGGCACATTCTTAATCAGGTTCCTGCCCTGGCTCCAGAAAGGTGCTGGAATCCACCTCTTCTGTCAACACAAGCTGAAACTTTCATCAGAGTGAGGAGCCAGGTGAAAGCTATTTTCTCTGTGACTACTATATTATTGCCAACTCAAGAGATAAAATAAAATTAAAAAGTATATATAAAGAGCTGATCTAAACCCTTCTTAGTCTGAGTCTTTCTTTCTAACTTTTTACTTTTTTGTCACTCCCACCAGCAAATAAACTCATATCTGATTGAAGCAAAAGCTTAGACTGTAGCGTAACCACCGGACTACAGACTGCAAGGCAAATTATCACCCATTGCAAGAGTCAGAGAAGGGGTTACCAATACTGTTTATGTTACAGTAGTGCTTTAACCCCCCAGGAATTCTGTTTTGTGTGGTACTGCCTGCACTCTTTGAGGGACAGTCCCTCCAAAGAGCTAAATATTTAGCTGTAGAAGACAAAATGAAAGGAGGAAAAACTATGTTTTAAACACACGGGTTTATAGATAATAAACCTAAACGAAGTATAAACTAGAACTTAAAGATAACTAATACCTGGATTCATGTTACCTATATCTGAATAAGGCACAAGCTAAACATATAAGTGAGGCCGTAGTTTTCTTCTGTAGTAAATGGAGAGACAGAGGGCCATGTCTGCAGAGACACATACAACTCAAACACACATGAATAATCCCCCTCTTTAGGAATAATTTACACAATTAGTTTTAATTGGACATTACTGCAGCGATACCTGGGGGGATGAATCATTCTGTATGACTTACCCAAGGACACATCAGAAATTAATGCTGGAGTATGACCCAGAGTCATCTGTCTTCTTGGATGTCCTGGTTTTAACTTAATGTGCTGTGTTTTACTTCCCTTCTGATGCATCAGAAAGTTCAAGTAGTGGATGTGACCTAAGAAGTAAATGTGAATTAACACAAAATGTTAGTAACCTTGGGTCATTTCTTTTTTTATATGCTCTAGTTAAAGGTCTTTCTTTTCACAATAAGTCAACAATAATATTTCTGGGGAAATTCTATGGCATTTCCTTTTAATCTGAAGCATATCAATTTTTACTAAAGCTCTATTTGCCGTGAAATATAGCTTTAAAATCTATTGCTATTCAAGCAGAAGACCAAAGCTGCACTTAAAAACAGGGTACAGCCTTTTTAATTTACACATCAAGAAAAATTATCTTTTTTCTCTACTGTTTTCATTATCATGTGCTTACAAAAATGCTCTGTCTAATGTTTTTTGTGTGACCCCCCTGTGTCCTCTGACAGTAAGAGATCATCTGCAGTTGTTGGAGACCAGGTAGGTCAACATCGGGCTGACATTTGATTTAGCAGATAGCCAGCACTGTGTAATTCCCTTCCCATTCTGAGGAATGTAGATGTTGTGGGTGTCAGGGGCTTGGGGACTGACATTCTGGCCATCCATGTTAACCTCTGGTAATGATCTGAAAGGTCAACCAGAAAAGATAAGGGCTTTTTGTTCACTCTGTGAGGTTCTCTGGCCCTGCATTACGCAAAGATTGACAGTGAGGTGGTTCTACTGTCCTGAGGGGCCCTCAAATCATTCGGCTGTGGTCCACAGCAGTCTGTCACAGACCGGAGTTCCTTGGGGTTGTAAGCAGAGCAGTTCTCACATGGGACAAATTAATGGCTTCTGGTGCAGAATGAGATTTTCCACATTAAGGACTCTAAAAGCTGTTGGTCACAAATGTGCAAGTATGAATTCATATCACTGACTTTCCAAGATAGGAGGTGGTAAAGAAAAGCATGTTACACTGGTGTCTGCAAGGGGCTCAGACAATCATTTTCTAACATTGGGCATGCAGATCTACTGGACAGAGGCCTGCGATTCTGCAGACACAGATACATAAAGAATCTCTGATTCTGACAGCAGATTGTCCAGCTTGCTCAAGTTCCATAGATGATCACAGAGTTTTCCGTGATGTTTCTCATGTCAAGATGTTGCTATGCTGGCTTCATACAGAGAAACTCTAGAGAAGTTGCATGGATGGTGACAACTTTTCAAACTATTTTGTTCTTCAGCCTCCCCACCTCAACACAAGAAAGAATATGGGAGAGATGAAGGAACTGTTTGCACCTGGTGAGTTAATACAATGATCATTTTGCAAAATCATTAACCTATGTAACCATACAATTAAAACTACAATAAACACTAACCAAGGAAAGGAATAAGAAACTACACTTCATTGATCTAAGGACTTGCAAGTTAATGAACAAAGCCAGTTATGCCAACTTTTCTTCTAATTTGGGAAGTAGTACCAAGTTCATAAGGCGGTCAAGGATAACTTCAGGATCACCAGCCACCAGAGACCACTGGAGGGACCAGGACAAGAGAGCACATGTGCCGATGGGATGAAATATATGCTAATGACTTCAGGGATGTGGTTATCGCATGAATATTTCTTCTGTGAAAACCTATCATACGTATGTAAAGTATAATATATAAACCGGAGTATTTTCTGTACTCAGGATGCACAATATTTTGGAGGAAGAATCTTGTGCATCTGCCACCAAATACAAACTGCCTGTTTCTTAATGCTACCTTGATGTTAAAAAGTTTTATTTTACTACTTTGTGGTAACAGAGAGATGCCAAGTGCACTGCTCTACTGAAGCAGCTTTTTGCACAGTGCAAAATTAGAAAAGTGCTTTTACTGGAAATAAATATTTTTAGCAGTGTGCCTCAGCCGAGGAGTTATTCACTGCAGTGTTCTGTAAATCCTGGGTGGATTCTTTGAGAATAGGCAAGGGTGTGATCTTCATCTGGGCTCTCTCATACCTAGAAAACAGTGTGCTGTGATGAATCTTGCAGTATTATTCTGCAGGTAATAAAGAGCACCTATGATCTTAGGCTGAGCAATGGTGACAGCAAGTCTCGATTTTCTCTTCATTTATGAATTACCACCCTTTCATTTTCTTCCTAGGTGTATGAAGGTTTTATGTCATAAGTGCTTGGGCTAAAAGACTATATGTTTGTAAATACCTTCATTGCTTTGCTTTCAGTACATATTCTTATTACAAGCAGTATTTAAAATTTAAAACCACATATTTGCTGCTTTTTTTTGAGATTTTTTATTTTATTAAAGGCCTAAGAAATACTGCAACTTTCTGCAGAGTTTGCTGTGATGTCCAAATCACAAGCACACACCTGTGCAGGATCTGTCATCTCTTTGCACCTCACCTTTTTCATTTAATAACACTCCCATAATTATGGCTTAAAGAGAGAATATATACAAATTATTCAAATGTTGGCCTTCTTGTTCCTTTGGGTGTTGCTAATTCCTGACCAACCCTTCCTGACTCAAACTCATAGCTGCTTTCAAAAGGAACATTTCTCCAGATACAGGTCTATGTTGGCAAACTGACTAGACATAAACCAGCAGCAGAAATCACATAGCACAGTCTGAATTAAAAAATAGTAAAAAAGGCTCAGTTTGACAAATAATAATACCTGACATATCAACAGTCTGGGCATTTCAAGTTCCTCACCTGTCTTCTTTGGAAATCATGTTGAATGAGACTTAACAGTTTGAAAAGGTCTGTCTCTTTTCAGACCCCAGCTAACTTTATGATTATATGAGCTGTGCTGCTGTTAAAATCACTAATGTGTGTTTACATGTGCCATCACAAAATTCAGAATGCAGAAAGACCGTAACTGGGATAATTTCCAAGCTGCAATTTTCCCAAGTGCACTATGCTGCAGATTATTTCTCTTTTGGGCTTTAAAGATGAAGACATGCAGTTAAACACATCTGTAAATATATTGCCCCATTTTATCACTGAAGTCATGAGTCCACTAAAATGATGATTTGATTTAAAAATTACGAAGTCTGCATTTTTCCATTGTAAAACTAGGCATTCAGAATTTTTAATCTCCTTAAATTGAGCTTTTGACCATATATCAAAGTAGCCTCTCTTTGTTTTTTAATATATTGTATTTGTGGAAAAATGTCTGGGGAAAAAGAAAGCATCATGCTAAGAGGAAGAATGTCTCATAAAAGCAGTGAAAATGTGGTAAGAAATCACATGGCAAGAGGAAGAATATTGCATAAAAGTGTTGCACAACATGGGAAGAAATCACAGCTCACTCCTGTCATTGATGATTATTATTCTTTGCAATGTGTTTGCTACACCAAATCTGCTTGATGATCTTATAGTTAGGATCCAGTTTTATCCTCTGTGTCATTTGCATGAAAATACTACAAGCCAGTTGCACCAGAAAGTAATCTTGCTGATGAAATCTAAATGTATAGGTTTCTGTTCAAAGAAGCCCTGTAGTGCAAAGCCAGTTCTGCAGTCAACAGTGAAACTGCCATTATGCTGAGTTACCTATAGACCTTAACTGAAATCAGCACCTTTCCTGTTCTTTCCCTTCCCACAAAAAAATAGTCAATTCAAGCAAAAGACAAGCACACAAAACTGCCTTATTCCCATCCTTGTACTTATTTATGGCACATCTTCTCAATCACTATGTGCAAAGTAAAGGACCAAATCCATTGCAGCAGAGATTGACAGACACATCTTGGTAGCCTTAGAAGGGGATTTCCTAAAATATCTCAGTAGATCAAACAACTATCTTACAATGAAATCAAAGGAGGTTTGATAATTGTGCATGGGAGTACCTTTATATCTTATTATTATGCAAATAAATTCAGAAATCCAAACTGCACGTAAGCTTAGCTGCTACTTGTTCTTATATGAAATGGTAGTTGGCACAGCGTTAATTTAAAATTAGCAGGCAAGACTGAAAAAAACTGAGATGCAGAGTAACAGAAAGTCACTTTGAGATGTAAGAGCAAATCTAAAGCTTGAAGGAGCAGAAAACTTTCTTCTCAAAGGTGCTATAATTTGTACAGTCAGAGTGGAAGGAATTGTGTCTCCTGTTTCTCATGTGGGCTGGAGAGAAAGGGCATCAACAAAGAAGCAGTGGTAGCATGGTATTTGAAATTAATCATTTGTTAACAAGAAAAACAAAACAAAACAAAACAAAACAAAACAAAACAAAACAAAAAAAAACCAAAAACCAAACCCCAAAACATTTCATTCTGTGAATCTCTGTTAAGTGTTGGTGCAGTTCGATACTAGCTGAGAATCCTCTTTAGCAGGCTGTTTTAAGTAAAGAGTGAGTTAGTTCATTGAGTTAGGCCTTGCTCAAGCAATGACAGATGTGAATCATAAGTATCATTTAGCCCAGTCTAATACTCAGTGCTGATTTCCATTCTAAAGTGGGGAGACAAAGGTGGCTCAAAGGGGCTCAGGAAGGTGAAGCGCCGTTGGGTCACGACAGCCCCATACAGTGCTATAGGCTGCTGCAGAGAGGCTGGAAAGTGGCCCAGCAGAAAAGAACCTGGGTATGCTGGTCAACAGGGCCTGAACATGAGTCAAGAATGTGCCCAGGTGGCCAAGAAAGCCAATGCCATCCTGGCCTATATCAGCAATAGTGTGTCCAGCAGGACCAGGGAAATGATCGCTCCTGTACTCAGCACTCGTGAGGCCACACCTTGAGTTCTCTGTCCAGTTCTGGCCCCTCACTACAAGAAAATCACTGAGCAAGTCCAGAGAAGGGCAGTGGAGCCAGTGAAGTGTCTGGAGCACAAGTCTGATGAGGAGCAGCTGAGGGAGCTGGCCATGTTTAGTCTGGAGAAAAGGAGGCTCAGGAGGGACTTAACCACTCTCTACAGCTCCCTGAAAGGAGAGGGGAGCCAGGTTGGGGTTGGGGTTGGTCTTTCCTCCCTGGCAACTAGTGACAGGACAGAAGCAATGGCCTCAAGCTGTGCCAGGGGAGGGTTAGGTTGGATAACAGAATAAGTTTCTTCACCAAAAGGGTTGTCAAACATCAAAACAGACTGCCTGTGGAAGCAATGGAATCACCGTCCCTGGAAAAAAAACATGTGGATGTGGTGCTTGTAGTGGTGCAGTGGTGAATATGGTGGTGCTGGGTTAAAAGCTGCATTCAATGATCTTAGAGGTCTTTTTCATCATTAATGATTCTGCAATCTTTTAGCTTTGTCACTGAGCTTTAAAAGACATGCTCCATTACCATGTCTTCCTGAATTTCTCTGCAATTATATGTGTACACTCTGGGGACATTAACACTACGTAACTGTGGGGATTGTGAATGTAAAATTGTACATTTTCTAAAGACCTGTGGAGGGAAAATGTTATGAAAACAGAAAATAAATATATGTAATTAGTGGGGCAGGCTTCTTCAAAACATTTTGTTGAGAAGGCTAAGGTGGAACATGTTAGAGTATGAGAGAAGGGTATTAAAGGGGCTTTGCCTCTCCGTTTGTTTTAACTTAGTTGGTTTATGCTTTTAGAGTGCAGCATTTGAAAAAAAAAAAAAAGGTGTCTAATGGGATGTAGCATCAGCTAAAGTGATACCTATATTGAGAGCAATGGACCACACTTAAATTTTTCAGCCAACTATTTACCTATCCCAAAGGTGCTTTTCTTTAGGTAAGGCATTATTTTTTTAAGAGGTACTACAGTACTCCATTCAAAACTTTAAAGATTATTCAAGCACATAAGTTAAGGAAAAAGTCAATTTCAGGCTAGTTTAAAGAATATGACATTACCTTTTATTAAGTGCTTATACTTAGGATCTAATCTCTACCATAGCCTTTCAGGTACTCTTTAATACAAAGCATAGAAATAAAAATATATACTTGCTATTGATTCAGGCTAAGAAAGAAGCTTTCATACAGACTGAAATTATTTTACATGCACTTAGGCAATCTATACCTGCTGGCATATAGAACAATGACATGCTACCTGAAAACACAAGATTATAAATTAATAAAAGATCAAAGCAGGAAATCACAGATAGGGAATAAGTGTTAGTTATTACTTCTGCCTTCATCCATGTGAAAGGTCTTTATGGATATGTTACTGCCTTCCTCATTTACCTCAGTTGTCATTAGACTTATATATTACAGATTCAGACTTTTATGATTTGAGGATAATTCTAAAAAAAGTTGTTTGTCTGCTAGAGATCAAATACAACCTATGGATATTATAGGTGTCCAGGGGCTTTTTATATGTGATTGCAAAGTTGCTTTCTCTCTGTAAGCCACCTTATCTCTCTGCATAGTGCTTAGGTCAGGTCTAAAATGAGGTCACAGAATAAATTAAATGTGAAAATACCCTCAAAGGCTTTTGGTCTGACCCCTTCTCAAAGCAGAAGAAACTAGAGTAAGTTACTTGGGATCTTGCTGAGTCTCCAAGAATGAAGAGCCCACCAGCCTGTCTGAGTACCTGGGCCCGAGTCAGACCACAGTCACAGTGAAAATTTTTTGTCTTATATTAAACTGAAATTTCCCTTTCTATAACTTGTGAATAATGTCTATCTCTTACCTCTCCACTGTGCACCTCTGGATTGTAGCTTTTTACTTTGCAGTAGAGCAAACCTGTGTTCCTTAGGCTTCCCATATATATCAAGTTCTCCAGCTCTTTCAACCATCTCAGTGTCCCTCCTCTGGATTCGCTCCAATTTATTGGTACCTCTGTTGAGTTGTTCAAAACTGGACATCAATATTCCAGCAAGAGTCCCATGAGTATGATTTCAGGCAACTAAAGGGAAGTAATCACATCATTTACTCTAGGATCACACCCTGATCAGTGTGTCCTGAACAGCAAAGATGAACACAGACTGAATTTACCAGCCCCCACTGGCATACTGATTGGAGTCCTGCAAGTTTCTGCTGCTGGGCTGCCTGGATTGTTACTGGAGAAGCAGATACTGGCAAAGCAGCCTGTTAACTCAGGTGCAAGAGTGATGTTTCCTTACTGTCCAGACAATGGGCCATTCTGCTATAAAGAACACATTATGGAGCATTCACTGAGTACTGGAAGTGCAGAATATTGCTCTTAGCAGGAACAGCCTAACAATAAATAGCTCTGAAACTCAGTTTCCACACCCACCTTGAAAAATTACAGTGTGAGTATTTTGTCTTCATCACAGCAAGACCAGAGTTTAGCAGGATATGATAGCTGCCTTTGGCTTTTATTAGTGAACAAAAAGTCTTTTTCTTGCTCTTTGATTGAAGACCCTAATGTTTTCCAGGGTGCATCCTAATCCGTTTTAGACAAATCTGTGGATTTAGGTAAAAAAACAAGTACAAAGAATGCACCAAAAGAATGGGAAATACCATAATTTTATTAGACAACTGGAACTGCATCTGAGATATCTCAGCTAGCCACCCTGGCAAGGAAAGACCTCTGATGACCAAGTAGGGACTTCACGAGAAGGCCCAAAGCAGGCTTTTTCAGGTAAATTTTTTTTACTCCATGAGCCTAAAGGCAATTTTCCCCAGTGAAAGCAAGGCCTTGGTCTAACACTGTCACTGTAGTGTCAAACAACAAGCAGAGCTATCCTCTTCTACCTCTGATGTGCTGCTCTGCCCTGCAGGTCTTGGAACTCCTCACATAAAAGAAGTCTTCAAGGGCTGAATAACAACCAACAGAGATCTCCTTCTGCACACAAAAGCCAAAATTATGAGGAGCAGGTTGTGCCGATCTGTGATTAATGTCTTTCACATCCTGGCACATAGAACATTTGTGTACAAACTACCAAGGTACTGAGCAGAGCATTGGCTGGGACCAAATCTTAAAACTAGTCATAATAAAAGATCCTGTCAAAAGACGAACAAACAGAAAAGGCTGTACAGCATGGCAAACACTGATATCATCCCTACTCAGGGCATGACAAAGGTGGAAGCTTAAGCTCCCATGCTAGATTTTTGGGGAAGAATGGTGTCTCCAACCGCAAGCAAGTAAGCAGCCTGTGGCCAGAACTTGAGCTCCCCAGGAACCATGTTCTCCCTTCAGCTGGGCTTCCTCAGTCTTCTAGGCCAGCACAGTGTAGCAGGAAGGGAAGCACTTCTCAGGGGAAACTGGGGGTATGGCTCACTCTGACAGCACTTCAGCTCTCCCCTGTGCCTCCTCCAGGGGCCATGAAAGGCTGTGTGTTCCTAGGGCTCACCGGGTAGCACAAGAGGGGGCAGCAAGGAGAGCTCCAGCTCACCTGCAAGGGTGAATAAGGGCAGCAGGGAGGAGGAATGACCCTGGGCAGGGAGCTGCAATCCCTGGCCCAACTGTGGAGGATTCTGTTCCCTGCCCAGATGAGGGGCGACGTGGGGAGAGCAGAGAGAGATGTTTCAGGGGCATCTGAGGTATTTGTGGCCAGCTGATCCTATTGGCAACTGCTCTTCCTGGCCATGGCAAGAGCTGGATGGGATGATTCTGGCAGGAGGGGCTCCTGAGCTCCCCACAGATCTGGGCTTTGACCTTGACTACGTTCCTCTGTGTTCCAGCCCTTCAAAGCTGAGAAATTACATCAGACCTTTCATCAGAAGCCTGGCAATTCAAACCCTAAACTTCCTAGCAGCTGCACAGATAACTCCATTGTTCTCTGTATTCTGGCTGCTACCAAACCAGCAGGGCAGGGGGTAGAAAGCCTCTGCAAGAGCAATGGCTGGCAGTGCTGCCATAGTTCTGTGCAGAGCCTGTCCAGCAGCTCTGCCTCTTGAGACCACCTGAGCCTGTGGCAATGGCTGGATGGCTTCAGGCCTCTCCCACCTCATGGGACACCTCTTCTCTGCAAGCACTTCACCTCAAAGTGGAAATATGAAATCCATGTTATCATACACAGGCTCAGGAGGTTTTTTCAGTGTCTGCAGAGCATCAGGGGAAAGGAGAAAGAGGGTCCTTGCTCACAGAAACAGCTGTCCAGGCATGCAGTGTGGTAGGAAAAGTTGCCCTTGACCCCTTGGTGGTCCTGTTGAAGGCTGTGCAGATGGGCAGAGCCCAGAACTATGGGGATCCCTGAGAAACTTGCCCTTGTAGATGTCCACAAGCATTATCCCAGCCATGAACTGCCATCATTTTCCTGCTCATGTGTTGGTGGCTAGATTTTTGGGACTGAGGTGCCTCTTTAGCAGGTTGGCTTCCCAGCCTCACAGCAACACTTGGCAGCTACAGGTGCAGCCTGTCATCTTGGCTGCCTTTAATGGCAGCATTTGAGGTCAGGTTCACCTTCCACAGTCAAGTTCCATCACAGGAGACTGATGGGATATGAGCCTTAGGGTGTAACAGGTGTCCCTCTCCTCCATACAAATATTTTAGAAACATATTAATGAGTTTCTTAAGTCTAGATCTATAGCTTTCTAGGAACAAGGAAGTAGTAGTAGTTACTGAAGAAAAGCAAGGACTTATGGATGAAATCCAGTGGTGGAAGGAAGTAAGTGCATTGCTTTTTTCTGTTTGAGAAGATAGGTCAGAGGCCAGAGTGGGTTTTCTGGCCAGGTGAGATGCCCCTTCTAGCCACCCATCATTTCTCCCTTGCAGATGGGGTGCCCCACACAGTCCCTGTAGTGGTGGGTGAGGAGGATTTCTGTTATGGGTTCAGGAGGATGCCCGTGCACAAAAACCCTGAAGCGCAATCGTGATTGCAAGCATATTTATTTTATTAGTTGCTGTAGAAAATAATACATACTGACCCCTGAATTCTTGAAAAGCTGCTGAGCAGGAGAAGGAGAAGAAGCATGATGCTCATGCAGGAGGAGCAGGTCAGCAGTGCAGCTTCAGAGCATCCTCTGAATCAAAATGTCATGCATTTTGTCTTTCTCGCCCCTCCACCCCAGAACCAGGCCTTTTATCGCCTCTTCTGGAGTAGAATTTTTCCAGTTACGATGTCATCTCATGCATGGCCAGCATGTAAGATGAGGCCGTAACAGCTCACGATACCACCTCCATGCTAACAACAGCTCCACTTTGTGTGGTTCCTCTTCCACAGGTTAACATCCTATCTATTGACCAATACATTGTTTCTCTTAAGGGTCAATTTCCCACCAGTTAAACAATAAGATTTTCTCCACTGCCTGTTCTTCATTGTCTGGTAGACATGAACAGCAGTGGACCAATGGCAGGGCCTTAGACACAACTGCAGTCCCTGATACAACATCTCACCAAGGAACGGTCTTGGAATGGAAAAGTCTGGGAGAGAGCAACGCAGAGGAGCAGAAAAGCACCTGCATCCCCTCCTGCAATCGTGTGAAAATACCAGGCCTCTGTGAGTCAGTCCTGGTAGAGGTTTTCTCACCCAGCTCAGGGTGATGGTGTCTTTTTGCCCCTGCCCGGGAGGTGTCTCAAGCCACTTGTGTCTCCACTTCAGGGGCTGCATATTTGCTCCTTGAACAAAGGGTTGAAAAGATATCATAGCTGGCACGCCAGAAGAGTTGGGATGTACTCTTAAGGTGGGTGTCAAATTAGGACTGTGGCAATCACACCATGTATAGGTCTGGGAGCTTTGATATATATCCACTGAAGAAGTTAACTGAATATACCTTTAAAGAAAAGAAACAAATCAGAAGTATTCTTAGAACTCTGCTGTACCACAGTGCTCAAAGGGATTGTATAAATCAAACTGACCAACTCCATAGATTCAGAGGGATGAAATAAACTGTGCATTAAGTCTTGGAGCTGAGGTCTGCATTAGCTGATATTGTTTCCAATGTCAGTGTCGTTTAAAGCCACCTCTCAATTTCCTTCAGAACCAGCAAAAAAATGAGTCTTTATATGTGAAAGAACCCTACATATCTTGCAACACTATTGCATAACCCTATATATGGTGATAAAAATGTCCTGGCTCAAAGACTCAATTCTTTAAAAGGTATGAGGAAAATATATGTAGCATGTTTAGCAGTTTACACCACTTTTTCAGACATGTCTAAGAACAGACATTTTATTCAAATAGAGGAATGGTTCCAATGGAGAATGATCAGAGCTGATACATACTGAAAGTAGAAAGACTGCTATGGGAAATATATCAAAACAGAGATACTGAAAGGGAAGAGGCAGTCTCCAAATCAAGAAGTAAAACAGCTGAGATATGCACTTTCCTAACTACTCAAGTGATGACATTTTTTCTGTAAGAAAACAAGACAGTAAAACTGGTAGAAAAGTGGAAAGTTAGGAAAACAAGATGACAACTGACAGTACTGCACATTGGGAAAGCACACAGCCATCAAGCCCATCTTTGTATATCTGCAGTGTTTGAGGCATTTTATTTATATATATAAATATTTATACAAATATATATTTATTTATTTATTTATTTATTTATTTGTATGTTTGAGGCATTTTATATACTGCGCCCTACAATTAAGTATCTTCTGGCATTTTCTCATTACAAGAAAGGGGGAATGACTCAGTGATGCCTTTACTACAGTGATGAAGTTTGCCTGAGAAGCTCCTACCTGCCTGCTCCTTCTGGCCTGTTGCTTGTCACTCCAGCCCTCCCACATTCCTACTGACTGCCATGCAGCTGTCTGGGGGCCTAAGAAATTATCCTGGTTAAGGATCAACCATTTTTCCCCTCTGAGATGCAGATAATTCCAGAAGCAAATCTGTTCTTCCTAACTGTTTATGTGTTTACACTTTGCCCCATCATTTGTAGTGTCTGAAGGCCGTGTCATTTGACAAGTCTTACATATGTTCCATCTTGCCGGAATTAAGGGATGGAACTCACCACCTATTATGTCCATCCGTCCATCCTAAGGAAATCAAATGGGGGGGGGGGGGCAATACCCTGTTAATGGATAGTCACACAGGATGGTCCATGAGGCACCAACAGAATACAAACAATAAATATTAACAAAAATAACACCAGCTCTTACACATCTTTGCCACAAGAAAAGAGGAAGTGGATTCAAGTAGCTACCTTGTCTCTTTAAAAAAAAAAAAAGCAACTCTCCAGGTTAGTATATGGTACACGTGAACTATAATTTTATCAACTGCTGAAGACAGTGGTTAAATTATCCAGCTCTCTTTCCACTCTACTCTGTTTGCTGCTCCTCTTTCAGCACTGTTGGTGCTTGCTTGACTAGCTTGATGACAGAGTTAAGTTGACATAAAACCAACCCTATCAAATAAGTAAGTGAATGGTTTTATCCTTGTTTGGCTTCCTAAACTGACTCATTTCACAACTTAACTCCTGCAGTGTGTCCCAGTTTTACTGTGCTGTTTACCCCTCAAAACATGACAGTAGTACCCTATCTTAGATATCAGAAAACATCACCATTAACCAAAATGTGTGTGAACCAACAAGTATTGGTTTAATTTGTTTGGGTTTGCTAGTATTTGATCTGAAGATAACAACTTTAAGGGCAGCTATGTGATACTGAGGAAGTTTTTTGTTTAATGACTTAGTACAGAGCTTCTGAGGACAGACAGGACAGAAACTGAATTTCTGTAAGTTCAGAGAAATGTACTCAGCAATTTCTGCATCAAGCCTGTACCTCTTGCTTGAGCATTTCTGCACTTCTTTTCAACAAACCTCCAATTCTGGAGAAGAAGAATCTATAAGCAAGTGGAATTTCCAGTTATTAATTGGCTTTACTGTTAAAAATTCATGCCTTACTTCAAGCCTGAAGTGAACTAGTTTTGACTTCCAGACAGTGGATCTTCTTGTACTGTTGATCCCTTGACACTGGTTTCTGTTCTGTGCAACTGTGGAAACAGCACTAGAAAATGCAGTTTTGCAAACTCTTATTTCACCATTATCAGTCTCAAATATTGCTGAAAAGATGTACATTCCCTTAAATCTTCATATTGTCTCCTTCACCTCTTTCTAAGGTCTCCAGAGAGCTCTGTCAGGAAAGACACCTTAAGTGTAGCCATAGAATTTGTTGCTCTTCAAAATTCATGCAGTCACACCCCCCAAAACCCAGAATGATTTTGTTTCTCTGAGAACAACACAGTCAGCTGCATGTACATTATGCAGGGGCGGGAGGGAGGATGTGGACTAGGATTTAGCCATTACCTGAAGTGCTAGACAATGGCCACAAGTGACCACAGGGTAGAAGTGATACCAAGATGTCTCTTCCTAAATGAAGTTTAAATTATCTGTCAACCTCATCAGCAGATTTGTAATCTGGGATGATTTTTCTGAAGTTTGACTGGAAGGACCAGCTGATTGTATACTTTTTTTGCAGGTGTAAGGTAATATTCTGTTGGATCACCTGGGCATATGTAATCAAAGCAACTCCCTTACAAGGTCAGGGTGGCTTCACTGCATGCTGAGAACACGGGAAAAATGGAGTCCAGGCCTGCATTGGCAGCCATGTAAGCCACCCTAGCTGGTGGTAAAGGCTACTCCATTACAATCTCCTGTATTGTGAGGGCAAAAGGACATACTTATGGATGACTCCAAGCCTGTGAGAGAAGCTTTTTTCTCATAGCATTAAACTTCCTTGCAGAAAGCCTACCTTCTCAGCCTTAGAACTGCAAGAGACATTTCTGACATTGAGTGAAAAAACCCCATAGGAAAACCAGAAAGAAATCCTATCAAGTGCATTTTTTTTAGGTTTAGGTATCAACGAGACTTCACAAATTATTTTGCTCTTAGTGTAATGCATATAAAACAGACACTGACTTGGCTCAGTGGGACCATACTACCCCAAAACCTCAGCACCCTCACACACAGGACAAGCCCCTACAGGACAGCAACATTACCCCCAACCAGGTCTCAGGCTGCATAGTGCATGTGCTGCAACTTTATGCAAATGTATGATAACTAATGTAATATCTAATAAAATTTTATTAAGCATAATAATAAAGGAATAATATATGTCCTCAAAATTTTCTAGAAAGGAAAATCTTGGAATACCTTTCCTGGCTTTTATATTAGGTATGAATTAGTTATGAAATAACCTTCACCATCTTTAAATAAAGTTGTGTGCTACAAGAGTTAATAAGTTTCTCAGATATTCGCAGGATTTAGTCACATGAAAAAAACAGCTGGCCATACAGCTGCATGCATATGTTTTCTCACAGCCAACCATGCTGAGCCTCCTTTTGGGTGTTGCTCACTAGCAGCAGCAGCTGGGATGACAATCCTTGCAAGTGTTAAGACAGTGAGCAAATTTCATGCTCTGAATTTTCCAGGCCATTAATCTCCAGCTGTCTTTGTCGCTATGGTGCAGCCCATATTTGGGGTAAACAGCTCTGGATGGGTTGATTTCCCCTCGCAAGATTCTCTCCCTGAGGGCGGATCCAAAGAAGGATCTACAGCATAGCTACATCTACTGCTCGCCTGTCCATCACACAACCTCAGACCCTGTGGCAGGCCTGCATGGTTGGAAATTCCCTCCAGCTGTATTGTTATTAGCCAGTTTGATTTTGTACCTCACCTGAGATGTTCCTATTGGTTTCATGTCATGTGTCATCAATTCCTGAGTGGGTAACTATATTGTACCATCCCCTAAGTTGTAACCCCTTAAAAGCAACAACCAGAGAGCAACAAATGGTCTCTCTGTCCAGCTTCCCTTCAAGATAAAATCTCCCTACTCCTATGGGGCAGAGTAATAAAACTTGGAATGCAGCTACAGAGAGTCCACTCTTTCCTCCTTATCTTTGTCTCTGTCTAAAAACTGCCTGATGCTAACGGCCCTCGGATCAGACAGGGAAACTGAGGCACGGAACCTCAGTTACCTAAAACACCGTCGCTGGTTCATGTGGGCACTGAACCCCAAAACAGCAGATCGGGCCAAAGCCAGGCAGGGCAGGACCGCAGCAGTAAGAGAGCTCTGTGCTTTCCCTGAGCCACAAGCAGCAGCCCGGCCTAAAACATGTCTTGGCTCAGTGGGACATTATATTACACGAAAACCTCACCACACTCACCAACAGGACAAGCCCTGCTGATGGCTGACCAGCAGCACTGTCCCCAAAGAGGTCTGAGGTTGTACAAAGCATGTGCTCCAGCAAGACAAATGTGCTTTGCAGCCCAGTCTTAGGAGGGAACCTGAGCCCTGCCTTCTTGCCTTCCAGCTTCACCTTTTTTCAGCAGTGAAGGAAATTATTCAGTGAAGAAGAGGCTAAGCCCAAATCTAGTTATATTTCCCATGGTGACTTCCATAATCCTTCATCTTTATAGGCACTCTTTTTAGTCCTTTAGAGAACAGGGCCTGAGCAAGTACTCCGCAAGCCATAGTCATGCTATATATGTACAGTCCAGGACAGAACTTAACTGACTACTTTGGGCATACTGATGGCACACACAGACTGCACGGCTGTGAAACACAGCGTGCCAAAACTCTCTGTGAACCACTCATTGGTCTGCTCTTACACATGGTACTGGAAAGTTGCACTGTCAACACTCAGCAGACCCATTGTGAGTGAAGGTCGAATAATGACGCTTCTTCATGAAAGAGACCTAGCACAAAGTAAGCTCTATCATACTGCTATGTTCAAGAGCTGTTCAACTGACGATTATTGGTTGCTAGAGATTTAACACTTCTGTGGTGTCAGTAAAAGCCCTCTCAGCCTTAGAGTCCCTTATACTGATTCCTGTGATATACTCTGCAGCATTCTGACTTCTGGACATTTCTTTTTTGATAACAGGTCTTTCAAACATGTATGCTTGATGTTTAAATGGTGTTTAAATATCATAGATGGGGATTTCATAGATGGGGATTTCAGATTTACCAATTACTTTTGCTTCTCTCTGTTTTGTCTGTCACATTTTCTAAAAGCCTTCTTTTCCTGATTTAGACAATGCCTCCTCAAAATCAAAACATCTCCATGCTGGGTATATTTCTAGGATTAGGCAGTCCTGCTAACTCCTGATCAATTTTCTTTCAGACTGCCCAAGGACTGCAACACCATTCAGCATGAATTTGTGAGACACAATGTGCATCTGCAAAAACAGTGTTTGTTAATGATACCAATGGACTTAATATATGCATACTAGTAAGCAAGGCACCTATTACGTTTCACTAGTAATCATTTCTTCTATTTCCATTTTTTTGTTACCTTTTTTTATCGTATCCAACCTAAACTGCTGACTCTTTGGGGTGGATTCTTTCCCTTATCTGTTCATTTGAGTGACAATAATAGAACTATGAAGAACTAGTCACAAAATCAGAGGTGGATCTTCTTATCACCAGGTTTCACATAGCTAGGTACTGAGCAGGAGGGAGTGGATTTTGGCATGCCAAGGCAAAAAACAAGTTGTCTTGTCTCTGTCCTGCATTGTGATAAATCTTCCAGCCATGTAAAATTGTTATCTCAAGACCCAGAACCTCAGGATGTGAAAACTAAGTGAAATGTGAGTGTGGAGTTTGAATCACTGGGAGCTGAGTCATCAACATGAAGAGTTTTGTAATATTAAAAATGTTCCTCTCTTCCAAAAAGATCCTACTGAGTAAATACTTTAGTATGTAATACTGATCCTAATTTGCTTATAAACACATTTGAAGCCGAAGCTCAGTCACTCATGAAGTGTACAGGGGCCTAGTGCAGCATAATGGTGCCCTGGTTTACACTCATATCTCCTAATTACTATAACAAATATCAGTCAAGGATGTTCATCTTACCAAAAATAAAAAAGAAAAAAAAGGAAATTGCTTGATCAAGACTGGACAAAGCACAATGACATATGACATGAAGATCAGGGAATGGAGCAACTGACTTATTTTTATTTATTTTTAAGGGTGGATTTTATCTTTACTTTCTTATATTTCAGCGTCTCTAACATCAGCTGCAGTCAGGGACATAGCTACCCTTAGAGAATGACCATCAAACTAAAGAAAGTCTTTGCTGGTTTGATTTTTTTCCTGGCAGAAATAAAGACTCTATGTTCCCCCTGTGTTCCTGTGTTCTCTGTAGTCTTTGAGCTATGAGTTTTGTTCTGTGTAATCTTTGAGCCATGAATTTCTTCTTTGTTTCTGGATGCTTGCCAAAAGAAATTATAAATGGGATTATTTTGTTGCTCAGTCTTGCTCTTGTAGCTTTTAGTAAAATGTTGAACATCCCAAAAGACATTTTACCTTACAAGTATTTCAAGGGTGTATCAATCTACCCCAAAAGAACGGAAGGAACTTTTTGGCTCACTTCAGTACCTACTGTCTTACAGGATAGCTTTAAGAATAAAGAAGATCAAGAATTTTTGCTTCAAGTAAAAGTTAAATAATTGATTATTATAGTGCAAATTAAGTTAAGGTGGAAAAAAACACCAAAATACTTCTTTAAAATTTGTTTGAAACTGTGGTGTTGGCCATTAATTTCAGTTCATGGCACATACTAACAAGGAAATTTCCTTGTCTGAGTCTGGTGTTAATGAATAACCAAGGCATGCCTCTTAACTTTTCCAGCTGAGAGTTTCATTCCTGAAAAGGACACCATAGTTTCCAAATACTGCAATATAAACCAGGACACAGGCATGGGATGCAGCTTACTGAACACAGCCTGAAGTTTTTACATTTTTCTTTCAACTGAAGTACCAAAGACCTATCCTTTCTTGTTTACTTCATGTTAGATAAACTCATATGGGCTGCAAACACATCAGAAATATCTGTATATGGTGTTTTACCTTGCTTCTCACCGTTTAATTTAGGAAAATACAAATTAAGCATTGTTGAGATTGCATCTTTGTACAGAAATTTTATTTTTACACTTTTGCTATTCAAGAGTTCTCTCTAGCAGTAATTCTCTACCCCTGTCACCCTGCTCAGCAGATGGTATGGAGAGCTGGCTCGCCTGAAACTTCAGCTGGACTAACTCTTAGGCCACAAAACACGCATTATGAAAACATTCCCTAATTTTTCAGTGTCATGCAAAAGCTATAACCAATGTCATATCGGTTACATGGAAATTCTGACAGTCTCTAAACTTCTGACAGTGAGTGAGACACCAAGAGCATGACATGACGTATCAACATTGCAGAAGACAGCATGTCAAAGACTCTTATAACTATGCCCCTGTCCTCCCTTCAGTACTGATGCAACATGCAATTAGGCTCTGGAGGTATAACATCACATGTGTTATGCAAAACACTTCTTACATGACTGTATCATTCTTACACCTGTACATTACAAATCATGATGTCAAGAAGCTTTCTCATTCAAATAACTTACTAATTTTATAATTTAACCTTGATGTGTGGCACTGCAAGGAAAAGGCACATGATGAATGAAATGGATGGACATCAGAAGTGGATGTCAGAATGGAATTACTTGGCATGCTGTGAGGGACCAAGCCTTGGTACTTTTCTGATTCTGAGTTTACAGAAAAGGTGTTTGATTTCTAACCTTCCTTTATGAGCTTGGCTGTTTAGACCTTCCTGAGCAAAAATGTGTGGTAGTGTGAGTCATTGTGGACCAAGTAGGCCCGGGACAGAAGTTAGGAGTATTAGCAGGAATTAGAGATGGAGCATACTAACTGAGGCTGCTCTCTCCTGCTGACTTTCTGTCAATACAAAATTGACCCCCCTACTCAAATAACAGCACAGGTGTCCCCAGGCAAGTTGAAGAAATGGGCTTAGACAGTGCTACCAACACAAAACTGAAGGATGGTAAATTAGAGGACACATGAAGGCACTTGAAACATCTGTGTAGAAATTCATGTCAGATTGAAGGCACTCGCAGCACAAAAGCTCAAATGACATACATAGCAGGAATTGAATATTCTTGTGAAACAGACACAAATGCTGCTCATCACTGCTGCTTGTCACTGCAAGCAGAGTCCAGTGGTATTAAGGACAAACTGTCTTTCACACAGCTGTTACCATGTGAACTTTTTGCTACTGCTACAGCTTTCAAAGCTGTGTTTCTTCTACCTTTTCCCTAAGCACAGAATAATTACAGCCTATTGGGACAGTTTCTGCACATAAGCTGCTCCAACTACTAAGAATTTGCACCACTATCTTTCCCTCTTTTCCATTACTCTAGCTGTTAACACCAAATGTAATGTTTCAGCAGAAAATCAGGAAACATCACTTCAATTAATTTCTGTGGCATAAAAAATCTGACCTTCTGTTTTTCAGCTGAGATAAGAAAGAACTCCAGCACAGAACATTAATTACCCTTTGAAGGTCTCACTACACCAAATAATTTGCTCAAATACATTCCTAAGCAGAAACCTGACATAAATACATTTTGCAATAATTATGACACTTTTGATCCATGATCCTGAAAGTATCTGGTGTTGTAATACATTACTCAAAGTCAGGCTTAGATAAGAATAAGAATTGACATCAGAGTGACAAGATGGCACAAGAAATAAGTCAAAGCACTCTGCATGTTTTTTAGTTTTATCTCTGTTTCTTGGGCAACTAATATCCTCAAAATTACCAGTCCTCAAAGCATATTAGACACTGTGTGTTAATAAAAGCTTGTGGCTACCATCAGTAACATACATTTTAGAAGAACTGGACCTTTCACTTAAATCAATGTATCCTTGCTATGAAGTACCTATAGAATCTGTGTGATAATTTCCTTTTTTTCCCCCCCTAAAAAATAAAATCAAACCCTCTTCATTAGGTTTCACAGATCATCATAAAGAGAATGCACTGGTGCTTACAAATACTTACTAAAGACCACAGTTTGGAAAATATTTTACTCAATAATGTTTACAATGTCAGCAATACAACACTTCAGTAAAAAATGGACGATGGTTTTTCAGTAGTTAAATCTTTTACGGCATTTTTAATGTCAGTTCAAAACAAAGCTTCCCTCTGTGCTCCCTCAGGTGTGGAAGATGAAACCAGAGATGACTCACTAAAGTCTGGAGAAACTGAGTAAAAATGCCCAGAGACTCACAGCTGTTTTGAAATGTGAGATGTAAGTTCCTACATTAATCCCCTTTTTATCCAGCCTGGTCTCTTGTCTCCTCCAACAGTTCTCAATATTCATTGCTTCTGCTGAGAGAATAAACAGATAATACCTGTTAGTGTGGAAACACCTAATGAAGGGTGAAAGGTGAAGAAAAAGAAATAGTCTGTCATTATTGGTCTACCTGAGGTTTTCTGACCACAATGCTGCTTTTCACCACCATGAGCTGTTTGAGGGATAGTTAAAAATTGCAGCAGGAATAGTACCAGCACAGTCCTAGGGCAGACATCTGGACATCTCCTAAACTCAGATAAGGTCTGAGCTTGATCATGATGACAAAGATTCTTTCTAGTTAGAAAAACTGAGCTCTCCTTGGAGCTACCGCTGCTGTTGAAAAGCCTTGAAATATTTAATTGCAGAGCTATACTCATTCTAGCTCTTAAAAAACATATTTTTTAGAGCCTATTTTTTTAGAGGCCCTTCCCTATAACAGACAACACAGTTCCTGAGTGCATTCCAAATATCCATTAGCATATTACCTGATTTGTTATGTCATGGCCTTGCAAAAAAAACTGCATTTGTTTTGGATTAGACGTCCAAGAAGCTGTTAACCTTCTGGAAGTGTTCAGTGAACAAAAAGAATTCACACCCAGCTGCTAGTCCTCATGAGATCATGACATCACTCCCTGCTCACTGCCCACTGTAATATGGACTGGGACACTTACCTCACATACAAAGAATTTTTCATTGCAGTTTATCACTTCTTCAGACTCTCCAGTGAGGAGTATTTATTCAAGGCCCTCCATTCTAACAATCACAGGGGACTGCCGGTTCCTTTGGCAGAGGGAAAGACCAACTTCATTCTGTTCTTTTTTCTCATTATTGTCTGAAGTGCTTGACAGAAAGAGCAGGCCGTCCTTCCAGCAGCAGAGATGGAATTAGTCAATGCTCAGACTTGTTCCTTTGCTCTCCCATTTATAAGTGTCATTTGTAAGCACACCAGAAACTTCTGAGATGGTATCTGAATTACAGTGTTGTCATTAAGCTGGTAGTTAACTGGCTTCCAAGTCTCCAGAGCTGGATGATACTATTACCTGTCAAACCTAGAATGCAGAATGTCAACAACTTGGCTTCATTTCAGCTCAGACCAGAAGATGCTGAATCTGACTGTGATAAGAAAGCATCCAGAGGAACTGTCAAAAATCTCTGAAAACCCCATTTATTCAGGGAAACTGCTCCATCATAGTTACAATTGCCAAAAAGTTCAGTTTCTAGATACACCTGTGCTTCTTTTCACTCTAACACCAGAAGTATCTTCCTGTAGTTCCTGAATGGAAAAACTGCTTTCTCTTCTCTATCATTTAGTGCATATCAATGTCATTTAAGCAATTAAGAACAGGTTATAACAACATATTCTCCCTGTTCAGGAGACTTACAAAAACTTAGCCTCATGGCGTATAATGGTTCCTACCACTGTCAGCATCTCCTTGTTTCTCTTACAGTTTTATATCCTGATGAATGTAGTTTGCCAGGTATATCTGAAGTGGCATTGTGAAAAATAACTACACATTAGCCTAGGTCTAGACATGTGGAGACACAAATCGTATTACTGTGTAGTTACTATAGTTATTCTTCATTTTATGCACAAAATCATTCAGAAAAAATCTCCATATTTTAATACATATGTAAGCCTCACAAGCAAAAAGAATCACATGTTACTCAAGCAAATAGATTTTTACTAAGCTTTTACATTAGAATGCAACATTTGATAAGTTGAGCCTCACAGATTTGCCTTAGCATTCTATTGGCTACCTCAGTCTACAAATTTGTCACAAATTGTTTGACTTAACAAATTACCGTTTCAACTGTATTATTCAGAACTTGTTAATTTGCTACTCATTAAAAAAAACCAGTCACATCAGCAATTAATACTGTGAGCAGTGCTGAAGGACTTAGCTTCTCCATACCCAAATCCCAAGACACATTTTTCAAGATGACTGCCCAAAATGTTAGAGCAGTTTTATTCAGTCACAGACCTATCCCGGAGAGAACTATTCAAGCTATTTTAAAATACATACTGAAGTCAAGTGAACAAAAATTGGCAGCTTATCAGCAACCTCATGTCAGTATTATGAATAGCCTGACTGTTGCCTTTTTTATTAAGAATTTCATTAATACCTAACTTTTCACAGTTCTGTACACACAGGAGAAAAACAAATGTAAATGCCTCAGATGCATCATCAAATGAGTTCACAGAAAATAACTACCACTACAAATACTTAGCAAGTGCAGAAAATACATATGAAACCATACCTGAGAATCTTAGTTGCTGTAATAACCACACTGAGACCTGGAAAACTGCAGTAAAGAGAACACAGTTTGTCCTAACTACCACCTGATAACACATGCAGATTTTGTGTTCATCTTTGTCATTCTGCAGTTTTCTGTTTCTTTTCCTCCACCTATACATAATATCTATTTTCAGACAATGTCTGTTATATTTGGTGTCTCACCAAGGATATTGCAGATGTGCTTTGCCTGAGTTTGGACCTCTGTATTTCACAGAATTGTAATCTTACTATAATTCACAAATTTTATAAAACCTTAAAACACAATCCTTGCTTTCCTTCTGTTGCCTTGGCTGTATATCATAGTGAGACCTTACTAACACATGCATAGCACAGTGTTCCCTTTACCTCTTCAGCCACTCTGCTGTCAGCATGTTGCCTTCTTTCCCTTTTCAACCCTTGTCTTGGTTTGAAGACAGGTGTCTGCTAAGGGAGGTGCAAACCTCCCTTAAAACCCACAAATGTGAATCCCCTTCCCTCCGAATTATTTTAACTTTGGAATCAAGGGCTTTCAGGCAAAGATACGGGGAAAAGGAATAACAGTTCTTTACTAGTATCTATGGCAAGGCAAACAATCAATAACAACAGTAGCAATAACAAAGAAACAATCAAAAACCAGAAGATGCGGTGACAGAAGTCTCTGAGCTGCCAAGCGCTTTTCCCGTTGGGTGCAGTTCCGGTCCCAGCCGGCAGGGGCGCTGTCGGGCTCCCGGCCGGGCAGGGCGGGTGCGATGACTCCCGCGCAGCTGCAGGGGGCGCTGTGGCGCGGTCAGCTCTGTGGCTGCGGGCAGTGCTGAAGTACCCAGAGTCAGGCGGGCGGGGCGGG
>VZTX01030723.1:144553-242352 GCA_013400915.1 Pardalotus punctatus | reverse complement strand
GGTAATAATTCCTAGTTTACAATGAGACATGCACACAGAGGTTAATCAAATGTATTATGAATTTACAGTGAATCAAAGAATCCCGATTCCGATTATGAAAAGAAAAATGTACATTTCCTCATGATCTGGGATTTGCCTTTCCTGGTGTCCTAAATGCTACAAACCAACCCTGTCTCCATGCATTGCCCTTGGACTCTCCCCAGGGTCTTCACCATCTCCTGACTTTTGACCTTTTATTTTTTCTGTTAAATGTGGTGGAAAACTTATTCTGAGTTACAAATAAAAAATACTTCTACGTGTTTTATTCCACTCTCTCACCTCCCAAATATTCCACACTTAGGTTCTCGCTATCCTTTTGAAAGCCTCTGGAACATACACATGTGTAAGTACTAAACTACATTAAAAAACTCTGGTTTCTTAAATATCGATTAAAAATAATTGCAGGAAATATTGTAACAGGCCAAAATGATGAGGAATATTACCACAAGCACCATCTATAGATGTTCACCAAGTGAAATATATACTTCAGGACCCTGGAATATTCATTATGTTTGGGAAGGGTTATTGCCTGCCTATACTGACCCCCCCCAATTTCTTCCTAAACTACCAAAACTCCCAGATACTGGTATGCAAAATTCTGCACATATTGAAATAACTCTATAATATGATTTTTCAGTTCTTCTATCTTGGCTGCTCAGTTTCTCCTTGAAGATTGGGTTACAGTAAAATTGAAATCTACGTTTTGAGTCTGCATAAAAGATAGACTGCTATTAAATTCACTGTTCCACGGGGACTTTATTAGGGCTGCTACTGAACTGTGCATCATTTTAATTAGAATTAACACTTTCATCTTGTTTATGAATATATGTAAGATAAGCTTTGAAATATTTAACATCTGGGAATACAGTCAAGCTGTCACAGCAGAATTAAGACATTTCACATACATAACTACTATTATATAATAGCCAGATACTAAATAACTAAACATTCATTGTTAGCATTTGGAGTGTAATCTCTCTCTGCATACATTTCCATGTCCTTTGGGAATTTATTCATGCTTTGATCAGTATCCCTTTGAAGCAACTCTTCTTTAAAGAGAGACATTTCAAGTGCAGTCTTTTACTGTGTTAGATGTTTCACTGGTAGGTACGAGACCTGTTTTCCATAATTTATTCTGCTGTGAGCACACACATCCCTAGAATAGCTCAAGCTCACTGCAGCAGGTTGGTTCCCAAGGATCACCTTCCCTTCCTGAGATATTTACTCTGCAGGATGGAAAAAGATTCATGGAAATTACTGTCCAACAGGCCACCATCTCCAGGTCAGCCACCTCTTGTGAACTCAAGATTCTTCTCTGCAGAATATTCTCCTGCAAATTAATGGGGCTCCTAAAAGTAAAATTAAGGGGGGCTGGAAGTGAATCCAACCAAAAAAAGCCCACAAAACCCTTCAAGAGAGAACTTTCAGCACATCAACTAAAACACTACGGGGCTGTGTTTTGAGACAGTAAATCTTGGTTAATTTAGCCTTTTAGATCTGGAGTTTCTCTTTCAGAATTTGGCATCCCAAAGTAAGGCAGCAGCTGCCCCTGTGGAGCTGCAGCTCCTGATCCTCCCCTCCTGCCACGAGGGCTGCGAGAGCCTTTAAACAGGAGTGCAACACCCATCCATCTTCATGACTTCTGAAACCACCAAGGACAGAAAAGTCTCTGTAAGCGGCGTCTCCGCTTTCATGGCAGATTTTCTTCCTTTCCCTTTTCTCTTATACCAAGATGTCAGTCATAAGTTTTACCATTAACGATGTTGCCTTTGCCATTCAACTGGGTTGTTTTTTTTTCCATTTAGCAAGAGCTCAAGCTTGTGAGTAGCCAAAGTGCTTTGCCCAAAAAAGGCTCAAACATGACACAGGTTTTGGTCTGGTGTGGTTTCTGAGAAACTTTTGAATGCTGCTGCCCTTAAAAATTCTAAGTTAGCCCATGACAGAGAATGATCTTATAGTCTACCTACGTTTTTTTATGTAAAACAAGTGCTTTTGATACCATTTTCCACCTCAAGTTTTAGGAAGAAAAGGTAAAATGTGTTGGCTAAAGGAAATCTTGTCTCATTTGCGTTTTTACTGAGACTTACAAAAAGCAAATAAAGTCCAACTTTTTAACACCCACACACGTTTCTTTTGTATTCAAGACAAATCTCCTCGGAAATCTCTGTGCATTCACTCCTGCTTGTGATTCCTAGGCCACACCATGCCAGAAAAAACCTCTTATTGATCACTTTTGAAATTGTATTTCTCAGCACAAATGCTTTAATAATTGACTGAGTAAAATGATGCTAAACCTCTGTGGGAACAGTTCCATTACAGAACATGTTTTATGGTTTATTTGTGAATGTGTTACTGATTAATAATGTGCCTCAAAGGAAGTAATGGTGATTATCTTCAGATTTTGGATATCCACTTTATGAGATCTCAAAGGGGACATAATCTATATTGAAATAATAATGATATTCTAAAATGTTTCAATTATTTTAAAGTATAAATTTAAGTGCTTGTGCTCAACCTAAGAAAAATAATAAAAAATAATTCCTAGCTTTTGAGAATTTTTGAGCCATTATATTATATATTATAATCTGTTATTTATATATATAATTACATATATAATTATTTTAGTCCAATTTCTTGTCATTATTGAAAAAATCTTCAATCTACTGTAGTGTGAAAACTTGCAAATTTTCACTGAGAACCGCAACTAAAATTTTTTCTCTCAGTTTATACTGACTTTTATTTTTCAGGGCTCCATAAGAAAAAGTCAGTGAACAACAATAATTCTAGAAACTAAATTTTCAACGACATATATCAAACCCTTATTATGCTAGAACTTTTACTCTACTGCAAGGCATGGCCATGGAAGTCCTTAAAACACAATTGTGCTGTGCACACAGTCCACGTGTTCCTTTGCAAAGTGGTGCCCAAGGTTTGTCACAGTTATCCCACAAAGGATTTCTCTCTCACAGCCTTCAATAAATTCCATGAGTAGCACAAAGCATTTTTTATTCCACAAGCGTTATTAGGTCTTTGTACATAAAACCATTATGGTTTTACTGTCCTCCATTCGTTGGTCACAAAAGGCCTGTTCCAAACTCAAAGATTTACATTTCCAGCACATTGAGGAAATCCACATGCTGAGGAAAATCCACATTCAGCCACAAGAAAGCCCCAGCACCTTCTCTCCCAGCTGCAGGAAAACCTCCTTAGCTGCAGAAAGGTGCAAGCAACCAATGCTGAAATTTTACATTCATGAAATACAGCAGGCCAAGAGTTTCACTCAAACAAAACTTACCCAGATTCAACAGATTTGATTGTCGAAACTGTTAAGGTTAATCACATGCAAAGAAGCGCAATGAACATTTTCCAAGCCAAATTAATGTGAAATATTTGAACTTCGGCTTTGGCTACTGACTCCCAAAAGAAGAAGAAAAAAAGTTCTGTGGCAAACAAGAAAAAGCTGCATTACCAAGAAAGGAGAAGGCAGTGTGTCTGTTAGTGTCTCTAGGATGTGACACACGTCCTGAGGACAAACTATAACAGTGAGGGACATGGGACAGTAACACAGAGATAGACTGACAGGTTGGGTGCTATAGTATGGCTGTAGCGCACTTTCTGGTTTTTACCACCACAGGGGAAATTTCAAGTTAAAAAAAACAACAAATCAAACCACTTTACAATGTACTTAGTCTACAGACGCTCGAATAGCTACACAGAAACACTTGCATTGATATTTTCTGTGAAAATTAAACAGCTTCTTCCCATTAGTACCACAAGTTTTACGAGTGGCCATCACTGCAGCGCACTTATTTCAGCAGAGCAAGAGCAAGGAATTAATTTACTGGGGGCTGCTGCTATTGTCAGACCGTGCAGCTCTGTTACCAAGTCACACACAACAACAAAATCAATCCCTGCAGTCCCTGGGACAATTTTTGTCTACTGTTTATCAAGGATAGTGGGTAGGATCAATACCCAACAATACACACCAACGCAGAACCTGAGGCAAGACATACTCGAGTTATCAGCACGCTTTTGTTGCTGAAGTTTCATGTCTGTGTGTACAAACAGACAATATTGAAGTTTTTCAGTTTTAAACTCGCTATTTAACCTCAGATGGCTTCCTTGTTCCATTAACAAAGCAGGTTTCTATTCAATGCAAATTTCTGTAGCAGAGTGAAAAACAGCAATTTCGAGCATTAATTCAGTTTGCAAACAATACATTTTCTATTTATGCATAATTTATTTAGGTGCAGTTAGAAGAATTAAGGCTTTGATTTGAATTTTTTCAGTGAAATATTCTGGAAACCAGGTTACTGTGGCTATTGTAAGCATCTTTATTCACTCCAAATAGTGCAAGTATGACATGACAACAACGTGCAAACAACTTTTGTTCACTTAGTATCACTGGAGTTCCCTTCCTATGTAAAACCAAATATAAAGATTTTTTTTTCTTTAAATCCTTACTTCTGAAGCAGCACCTTACTTCTCTTCAGCTGCTTTATCAGACTTTTTGTGTTACAATTTATCCAGTTGGACAATCTGCAGATTGCTGTAGCTGAAGTAAAAAGGGTTGGCTGTGAGCTGCAATGTGAATTTATAGCACACTGAGATTTTTCTGGCTGTTAACTCAGACAGTCATTGAAGACAGGTGTGCCCTTGGGTACTTATTTAATTTCTACCATTTTGTTGCACCCCCCAAAAAAGTAATGAACTTAAATATCCAGATTTTTAAGTCACTGAAAAGACGCAAAAATGCTACAGTTAAAAAAATCCAAACAAATGAAAACACAACAAATTAACCCAAACCCACAAACACCTATCTTCAGCAGCTTCCTGGTGTGTAATGTACCAGACCAGAAACAAGTAACTTTAAAGAAATATAAAAGCCATCAAACAACCTAAAAGTGTTGAAAAAAGGCAAAGTGACCAAATACAGCCAAGTCAGACCTCTCCAGACTGGTACAACTCACTAAAAATTCCTTTTTCTGACAGTACTACCCCATCCACACCACACAGTTCAGCATCCCTCATTTACCTCCTATTTCAGCCAGGCAACAACGCTATTTTTAATTCACACTAATTGCAAGCCTTAAGGAGAAAACGGTTTTCTGCGTGCAAGTGGAAAAAGTACAAATGAAAGAGGGATGCAGCCTGAAATAGCTTGGCACACAACCTGCCATTTAGAATTAAAAACCAGTATATAGGAACCTAAAAGTTCTGCCAGGAGCATCTGCAATGCCCCTTCAGAACAGAGAGTAATTTATATTTTCATCTACTGTAAATACTCTTTCTTATGTATGCATGCCTTGAGTTCAGAGTTTTCCCATATGCTAGCAGCTACATGTGGTTAAATATATTCACAAACTTGAAACATGTTATTATTAATTGCTTTTCTATCCTTTTACCTACAGATCTGCTATTATCCACAACTCCTATTTCCCCCCCCATCCTTGTTCTTGGATTGCACTAAAACCATCTATTTAGAAGTTCAACCTAAAAACTGGATCTGGGATTGACAGATCACAGCTCAATTTTATCCATATTCAGAATTTTAAGTTAAAATATGCATTGAGTGTTCACAGAGGTTGTGTAGCCTTACAAAGGCTACAGAGAAGGCTTTTCAGGGAAAAATATGTATCACCAATAATTAAAGGTCTTAAGTACTACCACTGAAATGGTGAAATCTAAAGCTCTGCAGATTCACATAAATTATGTAAGATAAACCATCACTGCTTAAACACAGGAAAAAAGTGTAAAGCCCTTTCAGAGCAGTCATGAAGTTAAGAATTTGTTATGAAGTTCATTAAACATATGGCTCTCTACTTGAAAAAATTAATGTAATCATTTAATTTTTTTTTACTTTGCCAAGAAGTCACAGATACCATTAAAAAAGAGCAATGTACCAAAAAACAACTATTCAAATTATCTCCAAGAGAGATCAATGTAGAAAAGATTGCAGAATTGGGCCATCACAACAGAGGCAAAACAGTCAGTGGATCATCTTAGTCCTCCACTCATTCAGCCTCTTGGACAAACTCCCGTCTCTGATTGTCCAAAAAGAGCTGTCAGGAAATAGAAATCTGAAATTCTATGTATCTTAGGGACCTACTCCAGGACAGGCACACAGGCCCAGCTCTGCTGCAGGGAGGACTCTGGTAGAAAGATTTCCACCTAAAAAGATCATTTGTAGCCCTTGAAAATTTTAAGTTTAATCTCATTTTATCCATTTTTTGGCAGTCTAAATCTTTCTATACTTTTCCTTTAAAGATGCTTCCTTCTGTGCTGGGTAGAGATTCGATCTCATGAGCAAATCAAGATGTGGAAGCAAAAGCAAAAGGAACCTTAGACAATGCTGTATCTGCAAGTATTGAACTTGCAGTTCCAGAGTACGTCATTGCCCCCCTTGTCCCGTTTTGATGCCAGCACTCTAAAGCCTGACTCTAAAGGTCACTAAAGCCTGACTCTAACATGAACGGCTTGGTTTCCCAATCACAGAGCCACACTACAGGTGCCTATATGAGGAGGGGATTAGATCACATTTGAAAAATGAGAGTAGTTGCTAATTGAATCAGAAGGGCTGGAGAACATAAAGATAGGCTGCCAAACTAGAAATCCTAACACTGAAACATCACCGCAGAGTCAAGTAATGAATAATGGAAAGAAATGTTTGTTCAATTAAAAACTCCATGTGTTCAGACATTAGTATCCCTAGGAAGTGTTGTTCAGTCAACTCAAGGTCAGAGAATTTGAATTTTACATTTTCACTTCTTACTCTATTTGTCTCAATTAAATAAACCAGGCGAGTCTGCCAATGCCTGTTGGTTTGCATTAACACTTAACATTGCTTCAACTGTATATATTCAACATATACCCCCCACTTCAGAAGGGGTGATTTCTTGAGATTATTCCTCAAGATGAATCAAGTTTTTATGGTTGGTGAAATACATTTTTTCACTGTGTTTGATTGGTTAAGACTGAAGTAAAATCTGAAATTACAAATAATAATTAGTATTTGCTATATATAATTGAATTTTTCTCTGCAATTAATTGCTAACCTTGAGTAATTCACATAATTTTTAGTAAATCATTAAAGAGTCAGATTTAAGGTAAGTCATCCAATTATTTTTCTATCATGCCCAAACAGAAGTGAACCATTATGATTAACTTTATATAGTGCTCCTTATCTTGATTGTTTGTTCCCACATAAAAAAGCCCACCACAAAGTCCTGATATGACCTCTTTAAATCATACATTTCTTAAATTTAGCACAACTCTTGTCTTGGGCTGACATTCACAGAACACAGGGTATTGAGCATGCCACTTTTAATTGACGTTTATCAGAATCCTCTGCAGCATCTCCTAAGGTGCAACCTGGTAATGGGGCTGGTATCAATGAATTAGCAAAGCCATGAGTTTGTATCGGAGCCATTTCTCATGAGCATGGCCAAATTATTGGTACTAATTTATTCATTAATGCCTAAGGAAACACAGGAACATGTGAACGATGCTGGTATTTCAGGATTTGGAGAGCAGGATCTTGAAATTAGATTCAAATCAAAGACTGAGAGATTGGTTACACAATATGTTTAGAGAAGATTGGTGTATTTGTGGTTCTGCCATTAAAAACCTACAGAACATACAAATACCTGGGAATCTCTTGCAGCCAATGCCACTTTTCCCCCCACTGACTTCAGACAAAGAAGACAAAACCCAATTAGTGAAAAATCCCCTATTAATATGCCTCTGAACTAACTAGATACATTGGGGTATCCATTTAACAAGTATGGATATTTTAATCCAGATGGGAATTCTCAGACACTTTGGCTCTGAAATGACGCTTTTGAAAGAAAATACAATGGATAGGGAATACTGAGAGATTCACAGACAAAGGATATGCATAAACTTGATATACATTGAAATAACCAAAATGCTGTCACATAGGGAAGCAGGTAAACGAGATTTAGGCAGCTGAAAATAACCCATGATTTTACCAGCAGTAGTAAAACTGATCAAAGACTGTTTTTATTCCTATTCTTGCTGCTTTGCAAAACTATGAGCAATGACAAAGGCAGAACACCTTTTCTTATGCCATTCAGTAGTTTGTGAATAGAGACTGTATCTCCACAAACATCACAACAGAAATTTACTTTTAAAATTCTGTGACAGATAAGCCGTATTTGCCATGAAGTGCTTATTCCCCATGGAGCCACAGGCTGGTGTATAGAAAGTCTGACACCATTTGTATGCAGGAAAAAAATATATATTAAACTATTAGCAAGTATTGCCCACCACCCAATGAGTTGTCAGAACAGATTTCAAAATGCAAAATTATTATTTTGACTTATTTTCATGCAGAAGGAAATGGTTATCTCCTGAGTATGTCACAGATTATGCCTGCACAAAGCACTGACAGAATGGCGCAAAAATACTTTCAAGCCTTGGATTTGCAACTCCAGCAGGGGAATGGGAGGGACAAAAGGGCTTTGGGTTGGGATTTGGGACAAGGACCTAAAAGATATTAATTTTTTTATAAATATATATCAGAACTTATCAGACTAAGATAGAGTGGCTTCTACTCTTCCCCCACCAAGTCTTCAGCTCTCTGCTTCTATGATAACAAGCTCAATGTAAATTTTTTAAATTTTCCCCTCAGAGTTAGTGATGTTCAGGTAGTTTTTGATTTAATGGGTGTTAAAGAGTTTGCTCAGATTTCCTGACAAGCAACAAGTCTTTTAAACTCTGTATTTGTTACTCATGTCTCAGCCAAGAAGCAGAGTCTCAAAATAGAACATTATGGCAGTCTGAAAGGTGTCTATTGACACAGGTAACGATCACGGTTCAGCTCACAACACTCAACAGTCACACTGCAGAAATCCCATTGTACAAATGCATTCCCAGCTGTCCAAACGTGCATCTCCACCAGCAGCTCTGGCACAAATGTGGCCACCCTGTTAGGAATCCTTCCACTCAGAGTTTATACACTGGAGAGTGGGAACTACTGAAATTAAATTGTGCTCTTTAGTTATGAAAGCATCTCACGCAGTTGGGCTTGCCTTAGGCAGGACACACAATGTACTTTGAAAAACTGTCAGAAAAAACCAGCACAAATATTTAAATTTGCTGTGGACGATTAAATGGACAACAACAACCTACAAAAACATTTCACAACATGTGGAAGCTCTATTAGACTGGAATTTTCTGAAACAGTGATTTGTAACTCTTGGGGCAAATAGGTAAGAAGATGCAAAAACTCATGGCTTTGGCGATTCCATTTCATTTAGAAGATACCTGTTCAGCAGATCAGACTGCCAACTGAATAAATCAATGGAGTCAGTGTACTGCAGAAAACATTTTTGTTAGACTTTGGCTACTGGCTGTATTGCTCATGTACAGAGCTACTGTATGACTCACTTGCATAATGGACAGGAATTCACACAGCATTAAAGTTTCAGAGAAAATCCTTACCCCATTAAGAGAGAAACCTTTTGACCCTATGTACAAAATGATGCTGGCTTCCAATAATGGCATTGCCAACATTGTATCTTTGCAACAAGCATATTTTGATAATTAATGCCAGCAAGATCGGAAAATAAAGTGAATTTCTTTTTCTGGTTACAATGCATAGTGCTTTTAATGCTCTGTATTACCCAAGGTTGCTGTGCAGCTTGCCTAACACCATCCCATCTGAGAAACTGTTGAGCAAAACAGCAGAGTCATTTGTGTAAAGGACGGGTATGGACTCACTCTCTCTCCCTTTTAGGTACAAAGTACATGTTGAATCACAGCAGACAGCCTCAGTAGCCACTGAGATTTCCTTGTTTACAATCACTACTGCAGGAAAAAAAAGCACCTTATTCTCAAGCCATTGTGAAACTATTATGGACAGTAGAAGAGAATATACAAAGTATGTATGAAAAGAAAAGACTCATCTTAAAAAAATAAAAAATAGAACAATGTTTTCTTACCATGGCAGGAACCATCCAGTTCTTCATATCCCACACTGCAGATGCATCGTCCCAGAGGCACCAGCCAATCCCCATCTGCCCCACAATACAATTTTGGGGTGTCCCGTTCCTCAGCGCTCTTCACACAGGAGCCCCGTACTTCCACCAGCGAGGAAGAATCCACCCTCGGAATGGTGTCAGGAAACATGGCCAAATTACGGACCGTGAAAGGGCACTTCTTGTAATAGACACGGACTGACACCAAAGCAATGCACGCTCCAATGTCCTGGAAAGCGAGGTAAAATCCCTTCTTGGTTATCGGCCCAACTTCACGAACCTCTGTGTTGAGTTTGAGGATGCGGTCACCCAAGTCCATCTGGGTGAAGCTCTCATCAGCTGCTATGGTATCGATTTTAGTGTACTGGTTTGGCTTGAATTTTACTCCGTGGGGCTCATCTGACTCCATGTAGTACAGGTTGAAGGTCTCTTTGCAAGTGCCCAGCACCAGGGGGATGCTGTTGCAGTCCCTCAGGGTGAACTTCATCTCCACGTAGATTTTCTGCGCGGCATCGCGGGAGATCCAGTTGGTTTGCAGCCAGTTGTTTTGGTTGGGTTCCATCACATTGCACACCTGGTAAGTATGGATGGGACGGTTGTGTTCATCCATTTCAGTTATGGCATCCCACTGAAAAGAAAAAAGAAACTGTTTGAAAACCAGGAAAAATATGCATCATGCATATGCATACATGCACACGTGCCCTGTGTATATGCACCTATGGCTTAATTATGAATAATTACTTACTTCAAATTTAGTGGAAAGACAGTAGTTAAAAGCAGATAAAGCAGATACCAACTCCAGAACTGTACACAAGTTCTATTTCAGAAACTCCACAATTTATTTCTATTAATAGAAACATTAAAAAAATTACTGAGGCCTGGCAAAAAGGGATATACTGGCTGTATTTATATTATATATGTCTATAGACTATCAAAAGCTTGTATCAAATCCTTGCTACCTCATCAGCTACTCCAAAAGATCACCAACATCCCAAAAATAGCTTCAACATAATTGAGTCAGCATTCTAGTGAGCAGTCATAAAATCAACGTAGCACTAGAGAGATGCTTTCTTACTAAACCACAGAAATAACTGTTGTTCTGTGTCCAAAACTATTGTGTCACACCTGAAGTTTTAGGTTGGCTTCCAGATGTATTGATCCATCAGGGTGGAAGCAGCAGGAAAATAAACCAAATAAGAACCAAAACCAACCAGCATTAAAGTCACTTTACAAGGACTATATGCTGTATGCTCCAGAAAGGTCTCAGAAAAAACAAAAAATCCCCCCAAAACCCCTAAACAGTCCCCCAACACACCAAACACAGAATTAAAGAGTAGGTGGGTGGTTTAAAAAACAATGTAGTTTATAAAACATAAACAATCTTCCAAACTGGCATAGGCCAGCTTAAAATAAAGCCTCAACATGCTACCATCTCTAAAATTATTAAGGAAGAAAATAAAAAAAATCCAATATATCTTCCCCTTACCAGGGGATTCTCCTCAGAAATATTTGTATACTCACTCTGAATCAATATCTCAGCTTGAATTTAGGAATAGAAGCCCTAAAGTCAGCTGTTAACTGTGCAGTTAACAGTATAAATCTATTACTTCTGTAGGAAAGTAAAGGCTCAGCACTTCAATAGTGGATTCAAAGAATAAAACAATGGTCTGATCAAATGTGGACAGTGCTTTAGTTCGTTCACAGCAGATCTCACATGCTTTGTGCCTGTGCCTTTCCACTGTGCTCCCAGACAGCCTGCAGACACCTCCCTTTTCATAGGAATTCATCTTTGGGCAAGAGATATTTTTAAAATTTGCAGAACTGTTTAATAGAACTAGTAGCCTACACTTCATACATATAAAGTATTTGAGAAAAGGTTAGCACTGAACATCTCACCCTGGCCATAGCACTGGGCCATGCTGTGAGGCACCATCATAAATACAGCTGTGGTTTGCTGGTGTGTGCTCCTAGGTTCCAGTCCCAAATACAGATTGCCAACAAGGCGACTTCCACCACCCCAAAATGTCACTTTCATTGACTGAAAAGTCTGACAGAACTCACTGTCACATCTCTGACACAGACACAGCCTGCCTGCATGAAATACAATCTGCTGTTAATCTTACCCAACTGTTGCATTTCTCTCCTGATAAAAAGAGTCAGGAAAGGCAACAGTTGAATTCGGTGCAGACAACAAAAAGCCAAACAATTTATCAAATACACACTAATTTTCTCTTGGGTGTATTTTGTATTAATTAACTTAATTAAATTGTAAGTGCTTATAAACATTTTAGTTGTGCAAAACCTCAAAACCAAGTAACAGAAGCATCTCACAAGTGATGTTTCCACAGGAATGTGGTGGCTCCCCCAGAACCCCTGACCTGACACGCACAAAAGCTAGCAGGAGTTGTCTGGCTTAGACAAGCTGACAGTCCAGACCCCCTTCAAACTTCAGCCATCCCAATGGGCTGCTTTATTTTCAAAACCTTTTGATTACAGTTCCTTCAAATGAGGAAAACCTCGGACAACGCTGATGGAAGCAAGCAGCAGCATAAATTCTTACACCTAGAGCTCCAGGACTTTTGGAAAAGGCGTGCTAAATACGTGGTTTGGAGGAAAGACTTCAAAATTCTAGTTGAATAGCGTAATAAACAACAATAAATAACAAGAGGTTACATCTTGCATGTAGCATGAAGGAGGAGTAAGTCACTAAAATAGAAGAACATATAATTTGAAGACTGGTAGAGAGAAGATGCCAAGATTACTTGTCACATCCAAGTACAAAAAATGAGATTAGGCTACAAACCACACTGGGATTTTAGTTAGATAATCTCAGCTATTTCCATCTCTCTACAAGCTACTTTACAACCTCTCTGTTTCATTTTTAAACTTTACTAATATCCAACATCTGCACAGAGAACACTATTAAGAGCAAATTACATACCTTTAATCTTGTATGAGCTATATAATACTGAAATCCTTTTTCATTGATTCCAAAATCTTTTATTCTTATTTTAAACCAAACCACTACAAATTTTTAAAAAAACAGCAAAAGCCATTTAGTACAATTCAGTACTGAAAGCCATTCCAATTTATAGGGGTAGCTATATCACAGAATTGAAAAAGTCTCTTTGCTAATGAGATGATATCAAGGTAAATTTCACACGTAGTGAAAGACACCGCTCCCACAAGCTGACACACTGATGGATGGATTAATATTGGGGTCTTCATCTCAGATAACAGTCATTGAGGCACCGAGCCCAGCAGCAGTTTGGTAACCTGGGATGGCGGTTTTAGAGTTTTGCACACCTCCAGATTATTTTTATTGATATTTTACTTCCCTTTAAGGAAAGGGGGTGGGGGTATTGGTAACTTAACCCTGTGCCCTCACTCGGCAGTTTGTCAAGGAGACATCTGCTCTTACAGATTTTCCAGCATTTGTATCCTAAACAAGAATGTTCCCTCCCCTTTATCCTTATCATTTTACATGAAGGATAATTCTCTAAAAATGAAGAGTTCTGCACTTGCACATGCCCAACCGGTGTCTCTGAGCTCGCCCCTGAACACGAAAAGGTTGTGGCAGACTTAACATCACGTTTGGATATCAGGCACACAATGGCACCCCTGGGTAAAATATTCTACACAAATTACTTGTTATTGAGCAAAACACCTGGGGAAAAGCACTGGCTTTCCATTCAGAGAACCGAAGGAAAAAGTTGTGCCTGAAAATAACATGGGATAGGAAACTGGGAAACAAACCCTGCTGATGTCAGTCATTCTGCATTTTATTAGNTCTCAGCTATTTCCATCTCTCTACAAGCTACTTTACAACCTCTCTGTTTCATTTTTAAACTTTACTAATATCCAACATCTGCACAGAGAACACTATTAAGAGCAAATTACATACCTTTAATCTTGTATGAGCTATATAATACTGAAATCCTTTTTCATTGATTCCAAAATCTTTTATTCTTATTTTAAGCCAAACCACTACAGATTTTAAAAAAACAGCAAAAGCCATTTAGTACAATTCAGTACTGAAAGCCATTCCAATTTATAGGGGTAGCTATATCACAGAATTGAAAAAGTCTCTTTGCTAATGAGATGATATCGAGGTAAATTTCACATGTAGTGAAAGACACCGCTCCCACAAGCTGACACACTGATGGATGGATTAATATTGGGGTCTTCATCTCAGATAACAGTCATTGAGGCACCGAGCCCAGCAGCAGTTTGGTAACCTGGGATGGCGGTTTTAGAGTTTTGCACACCTCCAGATTATTTTTATTGATATTTTACTTCCCTTTAAGGAAAGGGGGTGGGGGTATTGGTAACTTAACCCTGTGCCCTCACTCGGCAGTTTGTCAAGGAGACATCTGCTCTTACAGATTTTCCAGCATTTGTATCCTAAACAAGAAAGTTCCCTCCCCTTTATCCTTATTTTACACGGAGGATAATTCTCTAAAAATGAAGAGTTCTGCACTTGCCTAACCGGTGTCTCCAAGCTCACCCCTGAACACGAAAAGGTTGTGGCAGACTTAACATCACGTTTGGATATCAGGCACACAATGGCACCCCTGGGTAAAATATTCTACACAAATTACTTGTTATTGAGCAAAACACCTGGGGAAAAGCACTGGCTTTCCATTCAGAGAACCGAAGGAAAAAGTTGTGCCTGAAAATAACATGGGATAGGAAACTGGGAAACAAACCCTGCTGATGTCAGTCATTCTGCATTTTATTAGCTGCTAAGAAAACATAACTGTTAAGGCAAATCCTCAGTGGTGGTCTTATTTCTTACCTGGCAACAAAAGGAAGGTTTTCATTCTAAACTAAGGAACAAAATACATAAGACTCATGCTAGAGATGTCTTGTTTACTGTATTGGCTTCAGGAAGGGAGGTAATTTCAGAAATGGAGTTGTCAACTAACTACTTCTTACCCACAAACACAGGCTGACATTTGAAAATTCAGTGAACCTGAACTGTAGAAATACAATTTTCCTGACATATCTCCCCTCATTTCCCACAAATACCCACTTGAAATAGGTCAGGTCACTGTTAAAAAGTCCATCCTATAAAAGGGATGGATTGTGTTTATTGTACACAACTGCTACTATCCTAAAAGAGTCTGAAGGGAGCTACAAGTGTGTCCATACAACTCATGTACCCAAGAACAGTTAAATAAGCATTTCCTCACTTATCACATCCAATGAGGATAAAAAGAAAGCATACAGTGTTTTTTCTATAATATTTTAATTGGGTGGGGGTTGTTTTTGTTTGTTTTTTTTACCCCACTAAATGGTTTACTACTTATTTAGGTCAACGCAGATCTCAGCTCCTCACGACTGACAATCTTATAGATCCCACTTCCATGGAAACAGAGATGAATGGTTAAAGTAAAGAGAGCTTTAAAAGTTTTTTTTAAATTCCCTAAAACTCATCTCCAGTGAGGTGATCTTCATAAAATGAGATCAGAAAGGTCTGAACGAGGAAACACCGGAGGAGGGCTCGCACTTGGCACGCACAGCTGCCATCTGACAATGCAGAGTTACACATCTTGCTGCTGTAGTGACATTCAGACAAAACCAGGAATACTATTCCTAACAGAACTGCAGGGAAGAAAAAAAAAAAAAACCCAAAAAAACTCATCTCAAATTAATATGCCTAGGAAATGAACATTTTAAGGCAGAGTTGGCATTTAAAACGACATGAAAACCAGCAAGACTAAAGAATATTTAAAAGAAATGCAAAACTGCTGTAAGTTAAAGGTATCAAGTTATATTTTCCACCATTCCCTCTTAACTTTCACTTATCTTTGCCTTCTCTTTTCTAAAGATCTATAATTCTGTATATGAAAACAGACCCCCAAAGATGAGTGACAACACTGAACTCATGAAATGTGCCTATTTAAAAGGAAAAAAAAAAAACCAAACCCCAGACAAAACTCCAAATTTCCCAGCTATTCATGTGTGTCCTAACAAGTACAAGTTGATGTAGTTGGCAAAACAAAACAGCAATTGAACTACTTATGTTTGTACATTTAAATTGAGGTGATTTAAAGTTGCTTAGAGAATGAACAGCAATATGCAGCACACCTTTTATTAGCTCTGGAGAACTAAAATGACAATCACAACTCAAGTTTAGAGGAAAATGTGACACGTTTTCCATATAGGCACAGAATAGAAGAGTAGAGGGATAACTCCTCAAAATCTATACAAGTAATCATAATTAAAAGGAAACTACAAAATCAGAATTAAATAAAGAATAATTAGGGCAATATAAATAAGAGAACACAGGAAAGCAAGTTGTCAGTGCACTCAAAATTGAATTCCAAAAGTGAGTCGCTTCTCTGTTATTTACATGAAAACACGGAACTACTGTGAGATGAGCTGCTCCAGGTGATCCAACTCTGCTCTGAAAACTGTCCTGGTTCATCTAAACATTTTCTACACGTAAGCAAGAGCAGGATTTGGTGAGATGTGGGGGATAAACCCTGGAATTCAAGCGAGACCAACTTCAGACATATGAAACTATTGGCTCTCACTTGGGGATTAGCCAGTGTGGGACTTTGGGATCAGCAGGAAAAGTGAGACAGCCCTGCTCCAGCTTTGAGAGTGAATTGCAGCTGTTCCAGAAGGAAACAGCATCAGAGGTCTTGAACAAAGATCTTTAGAAAAGATCAACATGACAAGAAACACATTTACATCTTGAAATATATACTCTGATAGAGGGCTCAGAATAGTGAGGCAATCAATTTATTTGACTGGTCAGAATTTAGATGATAATGCACCAATGAAAAATTTACCCACAGAATGAAGTTTCTACTGTCTGGGCACAGCAGAGAAAGTATAAAACAGAAGGCAGAGAGAATAATATGTAATTCCTTCTGTAAGAGATACTGAAAAAGAGATTCAGAAAAGAGATCTAGAGAAAGATGGGAAGAAAACCAGGAGGAATTCACACATACATGCATACACATGAAGGCTGTTTATTATAAACTGAAATACAATTGAAACCAACCACTGCCATATAAAATGCCACCATCCCCAGCATTCTGGAACAAGACCATTGTTTCCCTGAATGCACTATTGACTATAAAAGACTCAAGGACTTGCATCAAGGATCTGCAAGGATAGTGTGCCATGCTGTAATTTGCTTTTCAAATGAGACACACTAGCGAAACCTCAGCAGGTGGGGAGAGATGCTACAATTCAGTGGTGAAAAGCGCTGCTGATCACCTTTTCCAGGGGCATCTTATCCCTTTGTAATGCAACACTTCCGATGTACTCGGAATGGAAAGTGAGAGCAGAAAGGCTACACCTTTTCAAGATACTACAGCTCATAACACTTAACCCTGCTGTGTGCCCTTCAAAAATCTGCCCGTGCACCGTCCCTGGGACCTGCAACAGAGGCCTGCTCTGCCTGGCCTTTGCTTTACAAAAGAAATAATAATAAAAAAATACATCACCCTGTGGTTTTACAGGTATCATCTGCTAGAAGAGAGTGGGACTAGCTAACGGTAATAGTTGTGTGCTACATTTGGCTGCCAGCAGCTGCAGAGTCTGCTGTGATAAAACAGAATAATGCTGATGCTGGCAGGGCAAGGGGAACAAGAACAATCCTCACTTGGCTGAGGGAGATTTATGGGATTAACCAAGAATACCTGAAGAATGTGACCACTCTAAACATCAACACACATATTGAAACACAGGGGTCTGCTGTGGAATAACAGATGTGTGGATGAAAGAATCGAGTTTGGTCACTCAACAGAACCACAGACTGGCATGGGTTGAAAGGGACCTTAAAGATGATCCAGTTCCAGCCCCCTGCCATGGGCAGGGACACCTTCCCCTATCCCTGGTTGCTCACAGCTCCATCCAACCTGGCCTTCAACACTTCCAGGCTCAGGGCATCCACAACTTCCCTGGGCAACCTGTTCCATTTTCCTCATGACCCTCACAGGAAAAGAAATTTCTTCCTAATATCTAATCTAAACCTAACTCTCTTTCAGTTTAAAGCCGTTCCCCCTTGTCCTACCACTACATTATTAAATGTAGCAGTAAACTAGTAAATACCATTAGTAAATGAGATGCATTGTGACTTAAAACACATAAGTGTAAATGCTTACACTTCCTTATAATTGGAATAAGACAAACGAGGACTGAGAAATATATTACAACTACAAAATAACTAAATCAAACTGTAGGTGCAATTCAATCAAGCTCCAACCAGTGTTAGCTGTTCAATAGTAGAAGCCTTATTTGCTGATGTGCTGCTTTATTTCCTAAATATGGGAAGCTGGAGCAATCCTGGCTCTGCCCTTCCCAGCACCTCTACAGTCAGAGTAACTGGAGCAGAATGTTACAACACTGCTCACTGAAGCCACTGGGTACTTCGGTAATGCTGCACAATAGCTGCCTGCATCAGCTACGTGGCCTGGGGGACTTTGCTGGATCTCCAAAATAGCACAGATAATGTTGTGGTAAATGCCTGTGTGTCCTCAGGTGTTTAACAGCACAGCAAAACAGTCTGGATGGAGGAAGCTTTAAAGAAAAACAAAAGCAAACCCAAATAACAAACCTTGAGGAATCTCTACATTTCTAGTCGAAAATCTCTACAAAGTCAGAGTTTGCCTGTTAATCATATTCAGGAGTTTTGCTGTCACATCACCACTGCAGTGGCCCTGGGTGCCCAGGCTGGCCCATAAACCGCCCTCTGCCATAGCTGCACGTCCCATGAACTCACACCCTGCCAGCTGGACTGGCCTGCTGGGAAGCCACAACATCGAGGCAGGCACACATACTTGGTACAAAGGTTTTCTCAGCCCTCAGTTTGAGAGCTGACCTTCTTTGTCCCATGATTTAATGTCCATACTGAGTCAGAAGACTGCTTTTACCTCTTAAACCCTTCAAAAACCGTGCATTGCATCATGTCACAAATCTGATTTGAGTAAGCAAATTCCCAAGTATTAGTTCTGTTTTACTTGCTTTCCCCGCTTTGAATCTACAATTCTGATATTTGAAATTCCCCTGCAGCAGCAGGAGGATTGTTTTGCCTTTACCAGTCCAAGCAGTGGAGTTTTAAGTGAACAGCACAGAATCCCAGCACACCAGTGGTCCTGGCTATGTGCACCCACAAAGAAGGCTATGACTCAGAGTTTCCCATTTTCATTTCCTGACTAGTCACTCGGGGGAAAAAAAGCATTTCAATACCACTGATTGCAGAAATCGTATAAATACCTTTCCAAGCTCCACCTTTCCCCACTGAAAAGCAGGGGATCTCAGGGGGTTACGTTAGGTGGGCATTGGCATATCTAAATTCCTGCAATTAGCAAGCAGTCAATGAGGTTAATATGGATGAAGCAAAACCCAGAAAAATATCTATCCACTTCTTACATCTCTCCACAATTTTTTCTAAACTCTACTTTTTTTTAAAAAAAAAGAAAAAAAACCTACTTGTACTTCTTATTGAGTTAGTACTAGTCAATTAGTGGTTCCAATTGAAACTATACAAATGGCAACAATTAAAAATAATAATTACACAGAGCAGCTATGTCAGGCCTTTCATCTCTGGAGTGCTTTACAAACACGAACACATTAATTCAGGCTAAGACATAAAACTAAAGAAGCAAAACTAGAGCTAATAAGAGGAAGGTGAAGCGACAGATCAGTGATTTTCGGCAGCATGCTGTGTGTCAGTAAGGAGGAGCTGTACCAGCGTGGGTGCTTTGATCTGACACTACACTCACCCCCAGGAGCTGAACTCACACTGCTGAGCTCCCCTGCAGCACAAATCCTCCTTTATTTACTGATGGGCTCCTTCAGAGCCACTCTCCACTCCTCTCCAGCTATTGTGCTGCCAGGTGAAGTGGAGCCCATTCCAGCGGCACACATCTGGCTGGAATGCCCGTTACCGAGCTGCTGCCGGAGAACCGAGCACTTGAATCTTTCATAAATCACCTCCGGCCTTCCAGTGCCATCCTAACAAGTGTTATCACTATCTACAAATAACAAATTCATGACTGCATTTTTTCCTTGAGCTACTTATCCCTTCCAGGCAGAGGATCAAAAGGGGGAAAACCAAGATTAGAGCTATGTGACTAATTAAAGGCAAAAACTTATATTTATTGGCTTGCAAGGGATCATGTTGATCTACTCCAGTGAAAGCCAAAAGCAATGCTATCATATTCTGTCATTTAACTGAGCCTGAAACCTCTGGAAATAACATCTGAGAGGTGAACAGAAGAACCAATTATTACAAGTGGAGCAGGCTGAATAACAACATCAGTAGCAGCTCAGTTTGTTTGCATGCAAATTCCTCAGCTTGTGTATTCCAGATACATGCATTACAACCTTACTCATTTTCTAGGTTAAACAGAGCCATGCCTAAAAACTCTGCAGAATACCTTCTATTACAGGTTGCAAACATCCTTCAAGTGTCCAAAATGCACTGAGAAATGAATACAGAAAAATGAGAATCTACAGTATTTTTAAAAGAAAACAAACAAAAAGCTATCCATATGAACATTATACGGAGTCTGTGAGCACAAACAGAGGAAAACAAAAGAAGAGAAAGGAAAACAATTACCAGTGTTTTCCAGTAAATCAGCTTGTTCATGCTTCCTATGTAATTACCTAATATTACCTATAATACCTAATGTATTACCTAATAATTACTAAAATTATTTCGTGAGGACTTGCAAAGTAGTACTGTCTCCTCAGGGAGCTCAGGCTCAGTCACACTTGTTTTCTTCCAGGACATTTTAACATCTTGCTACCCTTCCCCAGCATTCCTCCCTTTCATCCCATTTCTGAGTGCACAAATGGAGGGAGCATCAAGCTCTTAATTATCTTATCTTATAAATAAGCTGGCATTAAACCCACTCCATTCACTACAGTCGAGGAATGCATCTTCAAAACAAACTCCCAGACATCTCCTCATTTCTACATTGTCCTGCACGTGAAAATATATGAACTATGATAATAACTCCCATGCTCTTTCAGCCTCCCTCATCTCATTACTCATATTTTCAGTTATATTACAAACAAGTAACTTTGTCCATCAACTTCTGGCAGGGCTAATGAGAGAAGGGAGAAGATTTCATTTGACTGTATTTCAGTTTACTTGGTAGGCAGGCCAGGATACCTTATGTGGGCTTGCAATTTCTTTAGCTTCATACAAATTAGAAAACAGCTAAAAGGTCTTGCTTTCATGAAGAATTTCTTACAACAACGCATGGAGAGCTTCAGTAAGTACTATTTTCCATAGGTCTGCTGCTCAGGTTTCTGAAGGAAAATAACCTACGGAGCCTGGAGAGATTTATACATTTACCTGCTCTGTTTTCAGTTCAGTTTTCTCAGAACACAATCTCCCCAGGATATGTAGAACAGGCTCTGCTTTTACAGAAGAACCTTGNTTTTCAGTTCAGTTTTCTCAGAACACAATCTCCCCAGGATATGTAGAATAGGCTCTGCTTTTACAAAAGAACCTTGCTTGTAACACAAAGCAGCACAAAGCATGTGGGCACTCCATGCATGGAGCATGTCCTGATCAAGGATGTACCCAAATATATGGTAACAATTTTTAGCTTAACTTCCTGTTAACTTTTTTTTCACCTTTTGGAATTGATAATAACGACCCTTTTATTCTCCAGATACTGCAATTGCAAGAGTAGCACCTGACTTCAGCGTTTAAGCACAATAAGACTTTTTTCCCCCCTAACTGAAACCCAGAGCTTTATTTGGAACCTAAAATCACTGCAACTGGTGGGGGTGGTCGTGGAATGTCAACTAGAGGTCAAATTAGATGTCAGGTTCTTTCATAATTTACCAAAAGATTACACTTTGCACATTTATCTTCGAGGACTTTGTTGTCACAGCCAACTTCACCCTAAGAGACCAATGCTTTATTAAGCCACAGCAGAACACAATTGTTGAGATGTTAGTCCAATGCCTCTACTTAATACATCACCTGCCAGCAGGATGGCCTTTTAAAGGAAAAGCCATTTATGTTTGTCATTTCAGAGCAGTAAAAAGAAAAAAAGATTTCTTGGCATATGTCTTCACAGGGTATTTTTCTGATGAAGGACACTAGAAGTTTTTTGATTTTTTTTTTTTAAACCATAAACTCTGCTACATCAGTGAAGGTATCATTTATTTAAAATAGTTCCAGGACTTTTTGGTCTAAGAACAAAACACTGAAGAAAGCCTTCATAAAAGTTGGGTTAAGATCATTGAAGGAACATAATACCAAAAGCAGGCCATAGTTCAAGAATACGGCTAAAAATCTTTAACCTCATTTCTGTCAAGCAAGCTAAATTTTTCCTAGGAAACAACTATTCTTTAGGGTTTTTTTGTTATTAAAATTAGGCTTTTTACAGATCTTCCAGTTTTCTAGAATGTAAACGCTGGAGTATTCACAGGGCCAGGGAAGAAAGCAGCACAATTCAGCTTTGAGATCTACTAAGAGAACATCCTGCAAAATTAGGAGGTTTGACAAGAACCAAAACTCCAGGAAAAGGGAGGAAGAAGACAACTTCATGTCCAGATTTTAATCTTTCTATTCCTCTCTTAGTCCAAGAACTGTCCTGGGGACCACAGCCATGAGTACTTTTAACTACCATTTTTTTAGAGGCAAAATATTTACCAGAGTTATAAACTGTGGTCATCAAACGATTCAATACATGATAACCATTTAGTAGTTTTCTGACATTTATACATTATTGTTTACTTTCCATTACTGCAGAATATTAACGATGGAAAAACACAATATTCCCAGTTCCCTGAGAATTTCCATGCTAGCTTATGATCAAACTGGAAATCCAAGTTCTGTGACTCCCTCTTAGCAACAGAATGGAAAAGTCATCAGGAGAAACACTTCTCCCTTTTTATGACATGACCTTGCAACTTTCAAAACTTTGAATCTCTCACATTTTCGTATTTGGGCTGAGCTCTTGGAACACACCATCTTCCTACAAATCCTGATTATTCCAGAGAGAAAAACGGAAGCCTGTAAGAAATGAAAAAGCTGTGGGATTTCTGGTTCCATGCAAAGGAGCAAGGGACTGAGGCTGCCCAAGAATGAAGGCACAGCACGAAGCAGACAGAAAAGGACCCTATAACCACAGATATCACAGATCAGTTGTCGTTCTTTAACCATATTTTCGTCCTCTCCATCAATCCAAGCCATGTAGATTGGAGTAGACAGTCAATGAGCATGCATGATTGACTGAAATGAACTCTGTCAACTTAATGTACAAATACCTATATGATTTTTGCTGCAGTGCATTTGTTATATACAGCCACGTGAAGGACACATTTTTCTTACATACCTGTTTTTCAACACAAAGCTCTGACTCTCATGAGAACACCTTTCTCAAGACTTCTGCCATTATTTATCCCATTTGAGAGGCTTGCATATGAAAACCCATTAAATTCTATTATCCACTAATCACAGTCTCATAACCACTTTACTGAAATTACGTGACTGCCAAAATAAGAATTTTCTTTGAGCAGAGTGCTGAATTGAAGTCCTTTCCCACCCACCACTGCCCCAAACACAGCACAAATCTTCCCTAACTATTCTTATTCTGCTCTTCTGCTGAAACATGAGTTAAAGGATAGTTGGAAGCAAAAATGTCCTTTGTAAATCGACATATGTGGAATATTGACCTGCACACTCTTCTCCAATTTGCAGAGTCCTTCCTTGAAGCAGATGTGTTAAAATAAGCAAGCAGAGTCTTGTGTGTGCATCTGTTTTCTAACGAGATCTGACAACATAATTAGTGTGCAGCAAGCTGGGGTAGTCTAATACACTTCCCTTCTTGTTTCAATCCAACTTTTTAATAAAAATTTCATTAATCTTTGCCACTAACAACAGGAAAGCAATAAAATGGGTGTAACAGCACCAGTCAGAGCACTCCACAATCTGCACTTTTATTTCAGTTCCGCTATTGAATACTAGTTTGAGAATAACCAGGTGACTTTTCAGAAGTGCCAATTAATCAGTTCAGGTAACCTGGGCATGCTCGAGTTCTCCTTTCAGAGTTGCTGGAGATTAGAAACATCAGATCAAATTTTTGGGACAACCTGTGATTTTGATGTGGGAGGAGAGAGCCCCACAGTTGACAGTGATCACTTTTTTCATGCCCTGATGTGTTGCTGCATTGCTCATTGTTCTGGCCACAGCCAAAAATACAGGATCTTAGCATTGTAAATACAAAAACAGGAGAGGAGTAACCAAAACAAAAGACAGGCACAGAATGAACTGTTAGCTTTGATGTAACCCTTGTGAAATTGAAACAGAAAAAGGAAAATAATATTAAAGTCTGAAGCTGACAAAACCACAATAAATACACATGAATGAATTAAAAAACTTCAAGAGTATGGTCTAATATTTTTGTTCTCTTCACAGATGAAATAAAATTAAAACTTTTGCCCATGAATTGAGATTTCCAAGTCTAACATTCTATAGAAAAGATTTACCTAAATTAGACACGAATCCTCACTATAACTTCAGATATTTAATAATTTTTTCCCTGTGTGTATACTCCTGCATCAACTTCATACATACAAGAGAAGAACTTAGATCCAGGATTAGAAAGGAATGAAAAATTTATTAAAAATTTCACATGAAAGTCACTTAAAACAGCTTTTACCTGATAGGGGAGAACTATTTGTTATACCCAAACATTTTTCCAGCAAAAAGAAAACCATGCTGAACTACAAATGTAGTGAATGAAACAGTAAAATAAAAACATGAGTCTCTTGTACATAAAACAACAGCTCTGGAGTCAGCTCAGGTGGGAAGCCTAAATAAATGCAGGGCTTAAAAAGTGAGGAGAAAAAACCCACTTAATGGGGAACTGCACTTCTGGAATCTTTGAAATCAAGGACTTAAGTTTTTACTTTGTCTTTACCCATGCTTTTTTCTCCTTCCAGTTTCACAAAATCCTATAAGATCCGGTGTGCAGAAACTCTTTTTGGGGGCTTTTTCTGTTGACAGGGCGTGCCTTGCTGAAATTTGTAGGTACTTAGAAGCAGGAAATGTATCTATGTAAAGTTATGCTATTTTAAATGGTGCTGTCAAATAAAGTTATGTGAGAAACTGTACAGATTCTTGCTTTTCCCTGCAATTTATTTTCCCAAAGAACACCTGGCCTTTAAAATTGCAGTTCTGCTGAAAAGCTGTACCAGAACACCAGCAATTATGCTATAAAATATCATGAATCGATAGCAGTGCAGGCAATGTTTAATACAAACCCAGACCCATGGGCCAGCCCTTTTAACTTGTAAAGTCAGTTTTTGCTTACTCACATTATATTTTAAAACAGCTATTATGCCAAAAAGAAACAAAGTTCTCCAGTTAATCTTTGGTAATACTGATAAGACAGACTTCAGCCCCAATAAAGTCTTAAGAAAATCACGGGGCACTAAAAAGACAATTATAGGAAGCTCATCAATTTTTAACCTTTTTCATAAGTGTGCTTGCGCCATTTAAAGTTTCTTTAAACCGAATGCAAAGTGTATTACACAACAGTATTTTAATCTTAGGGGGGTTTTTAATCTAAGTACTTTCTTCCTATCACTTCAGAAGAAGAAAAAGTAAAATAACTGGCGGTGGAGAAAAGGCAGGAATAGAGAGCAGCAAAGGTGAAAAGCCCCAGCTGCTTCAACATCCTATCCCTAGCAGTGATCACTGGTGGAGCCATAGAGAAATTTAAGAACTAGGTAGGGCCACTAATCCAGAATACTCTCCAAGCTCTTATCTTCATGATTTTTTTCCAGGCTCCCCTGCCAAACCAAAATTACAACCCAAAACCACAGTAAAGTTTGAAAGGAAAAAGGGAAGGTTTTTAAAAAACAAAAAACCAAAAACAAACAAAAACCAAAAAACAGCAACAACAAAAAAATCTCCAAACAAAAAAACACCAACAACAAACCAAACCAAAAAAAGGAAAGCAACACAAGAGCCTTGATTTAGCTGAATGGGAAAAACAGATAAATGCACAGCTGAGTCTCATGGTTTTCCAATTCTGCCCTTGTCTACCTAGTTAAACAAAGATGAATAGTAGTGGACTGTCCCAGGAGCATCTTTTCCACAGGTTTCTTTCAATTCACATTAAAGTCAGTGTATTCACATGTATATTTCCAGTGAAAACCTCTATATAAAACAGCAAACGCGTGTTCTAATTCAGAGAGTTGTTTCCCAGGCACAGTGGGAATTAAATAAGGTCTGATCCAGTCTGTCTTTAGTCTTCAGTGCAAAAGAGAACACACTCCATCATATTTGACTTACACTATCCTCATATGTTCATAGCCAGAGGTGGCTCAAAGAGCATGTAAAGGATGCAGAAATAATAAATATTTTCAGATTTGTGTAAGTGCTGCTTTTGCCTTCCGTCTCTGTGTCGTGTTTTGCACCATGAAGCCTTGGCCTTAACATTCTGGGCATGGGTGTTGAATTTTTCACAGTGAGAACACGAACTTTTCAGGCCTCCCCATGCACACAAAATTAACAACAGCTACATTAAATGATAAATGGTATTTTCTGTGGTGTTTCATTTTGAATGAGAGTGAAAATAGCTGGCATTTATTTGTCGACACAAGCAGAGTTTGTGTGAACAAGTTTGAACATGAATTTCCAAGCTGCAAGGATCAAACACTGTTGCAGCAGTAAATTCTTGCCCATTTTTTGCCCTCAGTTCTCAAAAAGCTCAGGAATTGATGTGTATTAGAGCCTCCCAGTGATGTCTGACAGTACCTCCACTGGAAAAAAAATAAATAAACCAAGCAAAATTCCAGAACACAAAGAGTGAAGGACAAAGGACCCTCGCTGGCTGCTCATGTGCGCACAGGTAGCGCCTGCAGATGCTGAACGCCAGCGCTGCCCTGTGTTGAGCCAAGAGAGGCTACCTGGGGTTTTTAATTAAAATGCAGTCAGCTGAAAGTCATTAATATTGCCAGAGAAAGAAAAACAACCTTTACTCTGCTGGGCACGGGTAATAAAGTTTGGGGGGGTTAACTTGCTGAGCTCCATCTGTGAAGGTGAGGAAGAAGGTTAGCGAGGAGAGCAGCACAGCTCCTTCCTGGGCCCTGGGGCTGCACATCCTTCCACCCTGAGCTCCACAAACTCAATCAGATTTTATTGTAAGATTACACTTTTTCTTCCCCCCCCTTAGAAATTAACATTACTTACTTTCCATAATAGAAGCATGCCTATAAAAATGTAAATTTAAGGCAGGCCATCTAAATAGGGCATGCTTAACACTTCAGCACACCAGGCAGGACTAATCTTGCAGACCTCTGGTAATTTAAATTCTGGCAGTGTAAGAAAATTGCAATTGATATTCTGCATGATGAAACTAAACAGAGGCATCGGTATTCTGAGGCTGGGAAAAAGGTAAAGATACTTTTAAATAAAAGTTCTATTTTTCAGTTCAGTCTTTTAGCAAAAATGCTTTATTCGTATACAAAACATAGTGAGAGAAAGAAATAATCTCACTGTTAAAAATCATTACTTACCACTCTTATTTGTAATGGATTTCCCTGGGGCAAGGGGCTGTCAGTGAATACCTGCAGCTATTCCTTATGACTACAAGGAGTATGTTTCTCAAAAGAGAGTACACAGAAATTTTCTTTAATGTTCAACCCCCACAGAATCTACCTGGATTTTCACCTGCATTTCCCATCCATTCAAAATTACAGGTTGCAGTGTGGAGGACACTGTAAAGATTAGAATTACCACTTTTAAGAAATGTGTAAAAATCCAAGAAACATACAAATAAATGTTTTGTCTGCATACCACTCTTGCAGTGTAAACCTTTTAATTACTAATGAAAAAATAAATTATTTGCTCAAGTTTTGTAAAAACTGGGAGAGAAATTCTTCAAATTTGAGGGTTTCCAGTAACAGAGATGCAAACCCACTGCACTAAAAGCCAAATGTGCTTCACATTCTCTCATTCTTTATCGGGCTGATGTTTCAACAGGACAACTGCAGCCTTTTGGAAGCCACAAGGGTCACGGGGGATTGAAGAGCCCAACTGCTGTTCAGGAAATACAGGTAGTCCTGCTCCTGCTGCCAAACTCCTCTGCAACAACTGGGCAATAAATTTAACCTCTCTGTGCTCCAGTTGTCCCTCAGCTGGAACCAGAATGCTTCAGGCCAGTCTGAAAGTCCAGAGGTGCCTTTAGGACCATAAATCTCCACCAACAGACAAGAAACAAGTACAAGAGTAACACAAAACGATATCATCACTGGAATTTTTCAAAGAAATCTTAGACTATTTAGGCATTTCAGACTTGCAGATATCAACTAGAGAGTTTTATTTTTCTTAAGCATAGGTGTCACACAAACAAGCAACAAATCTGAGAATCAGAAGACTGAACTGCGCTGGACCCAGTACTTAAATTTAATCACTACTGATGTCCTCCTGCACCTAGAGTCTCTGTCTTCCTGCAATAGTGTGCATGTGTCTCCCCCAAATAGAAACACCCTACAGTCTCAAAGCCAACACATCTGAGTTTGTCTTTAATTTCTGAAAGTTTGTTCTCTTGTTCTCCCCCTTTTTTTTTTTTTTTTGGAAGAGAGGGGTACCTTTCTTCAAAATTCACCAGACTTCTTCTGATGTTAATTTATTTCCAATTCATACTGTGGATCCTATTTTATTAGCCTTCATGAAGAATATTCAGTATTTCTCCCAGCCACAAAGATAAGCCTGTTTAGCAGAGCTGGCTAATATGGTATGATCTAACAATCCAATTAATTTGGAATGTGTTTTACTGATGAATAAAGCCTTTTACAGAACTGGGTGTTTCATCTGCATTCACAACCTGGCATTAATGACTTCCTCAATGCAGCAAGTTATGCAACACAGATGATCAAATATTTATGTTGAGATATTGTAAATTTAATTTTATTATTAAAATTTGATAATACTATCAAAGCTTTTTTCTCATATTCCAGTTTAGTTTTATAATTAAATTCTACACATCTGTAAGCTAAATAAACTGGGCAAGAGAAGCAGATGAAGTTTAGTACATTCTGAAATTGGGGTATTTTGTTAGAAAATGAGAACAGAATTGATGGGATGCTGAGGGAACTGCTGTGACAGCAGTCAGCATGAAAATGTACAGCATGTGATTTAAATAAGCCATTACTCTTGAGGGCATACCAAAATATGCATTTGTGCATAAAATAAAAACACAAACAATAACATCAGTGTTCTAGAGTCTTAAATTAGCCTGGGATAATATTCACACTTGCAGAGAAGTTTTCAGAAGAGCCAAATGACGATGTCAAAGTGAAGCTCAACTCAAAACTTGAGCAGAATTTGCTCAGGCAGAAAGGTTTCAGGTCCCTCTGCAAGCCAAACTAATTTTCAATATTTGTAGGTTTTGCTCTAAATTAAAAAGAAAAGAAAACCCATATTCAAAGTAGCTTTGGGACGGCTGGAACATAGCAAGCAGATAAAATACAGATAGGCCCATTGATTTTTCTACCACTCAAGTGGAAAACCAGAAAACAAACCAGATATTTTTTCACGGAGCAATAGTTTCCCAGTGTTCATCAAGTGATGCCCGTCCCACAATTCTGTCTTCAGTCACAAAGCCTTCACTAAAAACTCCTCTGTCCCTTTTTTTACTGTGCTAACAAGAGCAGTGTGGTCAGCTCATGCCCAGCTTCCAGATTCATTACTCATCACAGCCATGGCAAAGATTACAACCCTTAACGAGAATCATCTTTTTTCTTTTAAAAAAAAGCTTATTTTTCATTTTTTGTAGAGATTCAGTTCACAACCACACCTTACTCCACAAAAGTGTATTTATTAAAAGGTAAAATTTTTATTTCAATTGCTGGTCAGAGCCTGTCTCTTCCCTCCCATATCACTGCTACAAGTAAAACAGTCTCCAATATTAGGAGTAAGTATATTTGTTCCACATTTTTCATTTTAAAACAGAAATACTTTCAGATGTCAGCTACTCATTTATTTCTAGGCCATTCAAAAAGTACTTACCAGTGGCAAAACACAAATAGGACTTCCAAGGCGCATTTAGTATAGGATTTATATTGCAAAGTAAGGCATCAACCACAGCTCCTCAGAATGACAAAATGTTTGTACCACTCCTTTATTTAAAATAAATGTTCCCGAACAGAATATAGAAGACAAGATGAGCCACAAGTAGAATTTCTCAATGGCTGTTTGAATTTCCCTGCTCCATTTCACTTGTCTCTACTCCCCAGTAATCATCTTCAGCTGCTGCTGCTAACAGAGAGCTACTGATTCTGGAATTACTTCCTCCAATTATGGAAATTTTGTAAGTAATGGAAACCAAAATATGTCTTTAGCAATGACAGTCCAATTGTAAAATGGTTAAAGAAATCCATAATTTGCATTTCTTATTCCCCAGTGCAGGCAAATCCACAAGGGAGGCCCTTAGGAAATAAATCTAGAATAATTTCCTTTTAGTTACTGAAATCCTGCTTCAAGAGTTTTCATTACAATTACAAGTCAGGAGCCATTTATCTGTGTAGAAAGAAAAACATCAAACAAAAATACTGCAAACCATAATAGGAATTAATATTGCAAATAATCCAAGACAAGGATGAATGCATGAAATATACTTTTAACCCAAATATTTGTTATGTCACGTGCCTGCTGAAAGCATCTGGATATCCCCCACAGAAAACCCCAGTGCTTTTTAGAAGTTGATGTTATTTGCTAGGGAGTTATGGAATAGACTTACTGTTTAGAACTAAATGATGCTTTATCCTGGTGACATCTTTAAAAGACAAGATGTTTGTGATAAAACTGGGGACTGAAGCTGATGGTTTAAAAGCATACCTGCTCAAAACAAATTTTAGAAAAGAACCAAAGGAATCCCTTCTGCTTCTTTGACACTGAAGAACTGAAGGGTCAAACGCTTGAGTAAAGACAGTCCCCCAAAGAAATGCACATGGTACACTTCACATCTGATAGGGGTTCAGAGAAATCTGATTTTAGCTTTACTGATTTTATTTCAGCACCAATTACAGAAAGTATTTCAAGCTACATTACAAATGTAATGGAATTTTTAAAAGGTGCAATTAGCACCGCCTTATGATTGGTTTCTTTGCACTAAAATAACCAGAACCCCAAGCAAACAGCTGATAAAACACTGTAAAATACCTACAGAAATACCTTTCCCCCATTCCAAGATTCAAGTGCTATATCTTGTTACTCAAAATCCAGAGTTAGTTCTCCAAAACAAAAAGGTTGTAAAACATGTTGCCCCTTAGTATTTTATTTAATACACTGGGATCCAGTTTTGCCCTCATGTGAGTCTACAGTCCAGCATGGAATACATCTAACAATATCTACTTTTACAGATTAAAAAGTGCCCTTTTTGCCCACCTAAAAGGCCTTACTCAAAATAAGTTCAGCAAGACTCAAGCAGGTTATTTATTACCCCAAACAATACTTATTAATGTTATACAGTTATCCCCCCTCTACAACCTACCACCGCACACCGAGTAACAATTTTCCCACTTTTTTTAGAAAGTTCACCGTGCTCCAGAAAAGCAGTGGTGGCAGGCAGGGCTACATGGAGACAGAGAGGGAGAAAAACCAACCAAACAAAGAAAGGGACATCAGGAAGTCGTCTAGTACTGCCTTATCTACCCAGCAGACAGAAAAGCAAATACACAGTAAATACAGAAGAGGGTGCCTGGGGTCTCTCTCAGCTCATCCCTGGGATTGGGCATCCAGCAACCGCCCCGTGCCACCTGCTCTGGAGTTGGCCAGTGAGAAACGGCTGTCCAGTTCGAATGTCACCGTCACAAGCTGTGACCACAGCCACTTTGTTGCTGCACTGGGGCCCCTGAGCCTTTTCCTCTTCGGGAAAAGAGGAGCTGAACAAGCCCCGCTCCCCTCCCCAGCTGGTCCTTGCACATCCCCTGTGCTTCAGCCCCTTCTCTTGGTGCCTTTCAGCCGGGCCCCCAATGGTCTGACTTGCTTTCTGGGTTTTCTACTGCAGCAAACCTGCCCCTTTATCAATCAGAATAGAAGCAGCTTCTTCAAAAAAAGCTTAAAGGGTAGTTCATCATTTCAATATATGAGAAAGCCACTAAATGAGTAAATAAAGTGCCCAGGAAAATGGCCAGGCACTGGCACACGATTGAGCCATTATCTTGTATTAATAGTCTATTAGACAACGTTATTTGCTGCTGTTAGATAGTGAGGGAACGGTCCCTTGCACATTTTGGCAGCAGCCTGACAGAGTTCAGGAAGTGTCTGGACACTGCCCTCAGGCACATGATGTGATCCTCAGGGTGTCCTGAGCAGGGCCAGGAGCTGGAGCTGATGGACCTTGGGGCTCCCTTCCAGCTCGGGCAGTCTGTGATTCTGTGATCTGAACAATTCCCCAGGTAACTACCTGGAACAGTTTTCAGAGTTTAAAAAAAAAATAAAAAAAATCAAACCTTTGCACAAGCCCTTTTTAATATGCAGTTTGCACACAGTGACCCTCTTCCAGAGGCCGAGACACTCCAAAAGAGCTTCAAGTTATTCCAATAAACATCCACAGGCATGTTTAATTTACTGAATGATGTATCCTACACTGCCGTTATCTCTTAGGGACTTAAAGAGCCTGCTTGTCTCAGTTAATATTAAATACACATTCATAGCTGATGTTTTCTGATAACCAAGAATAAAAACAGTCCTTTTCTCTCATCAATTGTGTAACTTCCCTAACAACCTGTATCAATATCCAGTTAAACTGCATCAGGGAAGAGTGGAGAATCCCACTGAAAGTCGCTCAGTGACACCTTTGCCTTCTGCCATACCCACCAGGGAATGGACTACATCCTCCATGCATCACACAGTAATAACAAAATCCCACATTTTACTGCCATCTCCCTTTCTGTAGAAGTTTTGGAAACAAGAATACACTGAGAGCTGTGGTAAATACATGGCATGCACTGTAAAGAGACAATGACAGTGTAATTAACAACAGGAGATGCTGGTTAAAAAGACTATTCTCAAGTTATGTGTGTTTGAAGATCACTTCTCTTTTTGAAGTTTCATCATGAGAAACTTAATTTGTTTCATGGTATTTATATTTTTAAGTGTAAATAAAAGTATATCCAAGAGAAATTTTAGGTGGCACTTTTTCCTCCTTAACTACCTATGGCTTTTATTATTCCAGTTCCTTGGGGAAAATGAACTCTCTAGCTGCGACTTTATTTCAGATAACAATTTTTTTCACAAAAATGGTAAAAACCAAATTATTTTTTAACATTATTTTACCAAAGAACTACAGTTCAGATGCTCACATTAAGGTGAGCAACATCAAAAAGCCACAAATTTAAGAGGAAGAAGATAATCACAAGTAAAATATTCAACTAAGATTTTTTCACTCAGTTACAGTTATTACACTAATGAAATTGATTAAGATACACTTGTTTTAAAATTTAGTTTTCCTGAAAGAGGTGTAATAGCAATAGGAATTAAAGTATAATTAGGGCTGAAGCAACATATTCATGCAGCATTTTGCTGAGATATTTGCACATTTAGAATGGACACATCTAAGAAATAATCAACAATAAGTGCTGTATTAGAGGTCTACTTTCATTTTAATTATTTTACACTAAAATGTTTATAGCCAAATAAGACACAAGGAAGGCCAGTGTTTTAAAACACACTTCAAAATCATTCTCCTTTTGCAATACAGTCCACTCCTTTCCTAGTACTAGATTTTTTTAATCTCTTTTGAACATTAATTGACATAATAACTCAAATGCTTTTCTGTCATAAAAACCGCCATGTATTTAGAACTTTGTTTCTCCCAAATAAGCTAACATAAAGTTATAATAGAACACAACAACACAGAAAGCCAATTGCATATTTAAAGACAACCAGAAAGCTAAACCCCACACATTATCCTAACAGACCTAACACATTGATATGTTAAACAAATACAAAAGGAGCTGAAAAAAATTTCTTACAAGAGAGATGCATATTTGTGGTAACAGAACAACAGCAGCGTTTGACCTCAGAGATTCCTTTCCTGTCCAAGAAAGGCTTGAGAACCCAGTTCAGGCAGGTTTAAAGCAATACACAAATGCAACTGTCCTGAAGAGATGCCAAATCTTTCAACTTTTTTATGCTCAGTCATTTTCTGTCCCAACACTTCTCTCTCTTTACAAATGGCCACATTGAAGACAACGCCAATGACACAAAGTCCTAGATGAGCCAGCCCTTTGCAGCAACATCTCAAACCCTAATATAGTATTTCATATACGACCCTGGCACATAAAGGATGCTTTGATACAGTTTTGGGCCCTTCTTCCCTAATTCATTACTTGTTTTCCACAGCAGTCTCCCAGAGGAGCTTAACAGTTCTTCAGGTATCTTTAGAAGTCATTATGCATACTTAACTGCTAATTATAGGCATTAGAGGTACCAAATCAAATGGTTAATGAACAATATGACAAGAAAACTACACAAAAAGGTTTGAATCCCTTAAGGAAATACCTCTCTTTTAAGCCCCAGAGCTGCCCTAATATTCTAAATATTGATCATCTGCAGAGGAAACAACAGAAAAGCAAATTAAAGTTTATTGGGTGGTAAGGAACTGACATCGTGAATCGATGAATCACTCTGTTACATTTAATCCCAACGGATTTGAGCAGTTCAGTACATCTTCCAAGCTTGTCTTTATGTCATACTGTAAAGTGCAAAGCAAATGGAAATTTATTAAGCTATGAATCCTTTATTACTTAAACTCAATAACTTCTAAATGGCTCTTCCATAAATGGCAGCTCAAGTTCTCCAGGTTGAAGTGTGTTAATGCAACAAACAAGTGCCATTGTTATTTAGCTGCTGGACAGGGAAGATTGAGCTCTTGCAACTCACTCAAATGCAAATTCACAGATGCAACAAGTCAATTTTAACACTACTTCCTTTTGGGGTCCAGTTCTAAATGAGTTTTCATATTTAGGATGTCTAAACAATACTGAAATCCAACATGGAATAAGTTAATACTTAGGGACACTCACTGGTGTAACTCTGTAGTAAAATAGTATAAAATCCTCTGTGGAGAATTATCCTGGACAGCACATTTGGGTAGAAAATAAAATACTGAACAACTTTCAGCTTCACAAGGATAGAGTCACAGTACCAACACTGAGTGTATGTTTGTCAGCCAAAAAACCTAAACTACTGACTAGAAAGTTTTAAACTCAATGCTGAGCCAATTTTCACTGTCAGAAACATCTAGGAAGTTATTTATTTTCTTATTAGTCTGACATTAAATCCATCTGTTGATGTTCATTTGAAACACAAGTTATGTTTCTGAAATAGGATGCAGCTCTCTAAAATTCTAGTTGAAATAACACATCCTCACACTGAGGGAGTAAATACAAATTTTATCATAGCTTCAAAACCAGAAAAATTTGCCCCAAAATTTGTTTTTTTAGATTGGCCTTGTTATGTCTTCATATAAGCATGGACCAAACATGAAATTTCAGACCAGCAAGTCAATGAAGGGTTATTTCTTCAAGCATTCCCTCAGGGGATTCATACGCTGTTGCCTGTTTTACCAACAAAACCAGTCTTTTGTGACTATTACGGCAGTGCACCCCAGAGACAAGCAATGGGGGATATTTATTAATAGTGTTATTGAGAATCTAGTGGTGTTAAAGAGGAAGTATTTCACAGCATTCATGAATTTTGAACATTACAAGTCTTCAAAACTTAAGAGACTTTTGGAGGTTTTGCCCACCCAACTTCTTCATGCTTTTGCTTTAACCTTAAGAAAGTTTCCCAAACTCCTATACATGCAGACTAAGTAGAATTATAAATGGCTACTCATATTTCAAATTAAAAAAAAAATGTTTCTTGTATAAAATACTTCAGTATTGTTCTCTGAAATGCTAAATGTCATTATAACACATAGTAGTCATCAACAGGGACATAAAAACCTGATTAGATTTCTAAGAACACAAGATCTCCATCTGAACTGTAAGAAAAGTGCAGATATACAGGCAAAGATAGATAACTGATGCCATTTTACCCTACAATTGTGTAAGAAGGGCTTTGTTTAGGTTTTTTCTGTCTTCAAGTTTCCCACAGAACCAGGGCCCATAATTATCAGAACACTATAATTATCAGAAGGAACTAGTGGGACTGCATATGTTAAAATAAGGACAGAAAGAAGACCATAAAAATTCTTAAACAATAAAAGTCCCTTTTATAAAATATTCAATTCCAACAAAACCTGCTTATTTAGGTTGATTCTGACAAAAGTACATTAGAAGAACATGAAGAATAATTTTAATTTGAAAATGCTGTTTCCACCATGGAAAACTACATTAATATGCAGAATTCACTTAAATATTTAAAGCATATAAATGGAAAAGAGTTTTTCACTGCATGTTTCTGGAAACTTTTTGTTATGTGAAAATATTCATTGCTTGGTCTTTTCATCCTTTATAGGATTTTGATATGCTTGGTAGCTCAACTATTCAAATTTCTCATAGGTTTTAAATTCTACTTTTTAAGCATCTCTACTAAACACTTCGGGACTAGAGTGTGATCTAAGACTACCTGCATTATTTTCTGCCAATTATCCACAAATTACTTATTTACTTGAGCTATCCAAGTGTTATAATGATACACAAAAAATTTTTACATGAATTTCCATGGGTTATTTTTCAGTTGCCACCATGACAAATAACTGCATCTCCATCCCTGTCAAAGCTTTTTAGTCAGTAAATCACAAAGACGGAAAACACTCAGCAGTTGCTTCAGAAATTCATTATTTCTTTGCAAGGAATCACCTTGTTGAAATACTTCACAAAACAGGACTGATTTTCCCACTTTCCCCAACTAGCCTTCTTCAGGATGGTGGGAAACACCTTGTGATGGGATTTTGAAAACCAAAACATTTACTGCTGTGGCACATCAATATTTTGCAAGTATTCTGAAATTCAGACAGTTTCCAGAAAACAAAAGAGCCTGCATGATGTGGTTTCATGAAGCCAATTTGATGAGTGCTTTGCTTCATAAAGAAATAATTAAAAGCATGAGATCTGATTTTTTATTCTGGTACCCAAGCCAACACCTGTGTGCTCCCCAACCTGCCTCCATCTCAGGTCATTCACACACAAAACTCAGCATTTCTACCCCTTCTTTCCTCAGAACAGGCAATCACCTCGCCTCAGTTAACCCTGTAAAGAGGTGCTTTTACAAAGCTTCTTTTGTATTTTAAAATTTACCAGCTTGGTTTGGCGGGAAGGAGCTGCTAAGTTGCACAAACACTTCAAAACTGCAGGAAGAACTAAGTAGAACACTGGGGCTTAACCGAATTCACTGCTGAATTTTTTACTCCAGCTAAAAGCCTTTTGACAGCAGCTAAGGCAAGGAAAGCTAGGAAAAACAAGTCACAGAGGGAAAATTATCAGAAAGCACTAATTAAATAGGGATATTAACATCATTTGAGGAACTTCAGCAGCAGAAGTATTGCCTACTTGTATTCGCACACAGTAGAATTCTAACTAAACTTCACATAGGCTACCAAGCAATGCAATTGCTTCAGGACTTCAGCCTTTAACATCAAGAAAGGTTTTTTTTAGCTCCCAGTCAGTAAGTGACTGAGGAAAAAAAAAAAAAAATCTGTGCAGGCAGTATAGGAATATTATGCCAGAAGTAGATTATGAACTCCAGGAAGCAAGGAGTGAACCTTACTAGGAATTTACTCAGGATGGATCCAGACTCTTACCTACTGAACTGCAGCACAGAGCCACTACTACAATCGTAGTAAAAACAAAATTGGGACAGGAAGGATTTATAATACACACTAATATATCTTCACAGAACATAAAAACACATAAATTCTGAAGGCAGCTAACCTTCAGCTAGACTTAACAGCAAAATTTGCAAGTGACTCACAAATGGGTCATGTAACTAAACTGAGATTAAAATTTATAGAAGCATCTTGAAAAACAGAGTGGGAAGCCACTTCCACACTCAGAAAAGTTAAAGCACAAAGGCCAGCCTATCAGAAAAACACCTACAAACTCAGCATTCTCCTTACAAAAATCATTGGACTTACCTAGACTGAAGAAATTCTCCAAAAACAGAAGTTCATCTTTGCTTCTTACAAAGACTAAAACCCCTTCTCACTACATACAAAACGTCTCCCCAATACAACCCACACCTCCGGGCTCCTCTGCTCCCTCAGCTGTGTTTTATGAGCGTGGCCAGCTGCAGTGAATTGTCCCGATGGCCCCAGGGGCAGCGGGTCAGCAATCACACCTGAGGCTGGGAGGAGCCACTGCAGCCGCGCCCCTGCCGCTGAAAACCTGCACGGCTCCTCTGTAATCCTCCGTTTTCAGGAGATGTGCAAGAGCTGCAGAGGCTTTTGTGCTTTTGACAGGGGAAATTAGCTCTTTCTTTTTCTATGTGCTTTTGTTCATCTTCTCACAGCAGCACAATCGCCGTGGTGCTAATTCATGTATGAGTTTGTTGAAATCCTGAGAAAAGCAGGGCAGTTCCTTCCAACATCAAGCTTTGAAGGCTTACAAGTCTCACATGACCTACAGGATTGGCCAAATAATGCAAGCTACAAATGGGAAAAAAAACCCTATTATTCTGTAAGATCATAAACCCACAGTTTGGAAAAGCTTGCCTCCAATAGTAACTCTTTAATATTCCCCTTAAAGTATGTGCCTGTTGATACCTCAAGTATCAACTTTTAGCATCACTGCAGATGCAATTAGGAAAGTACAAAATGGTAACAGGCCATTCTCCAAACAGTGAGACTCAAACACAAGACAAGGAGAGAAATGTGCTCTGGAAAATACACGAGGAAGTTTATGGAGTCCATGCTGGTCGGACAGGAAAAGTGAGCATTGGGTTTGTGACAGAAAGCAAAGCTCACCTAGATGCTTACAGAGTGAGATAGTCACAAGGTCTATATTTCTAATTTTGTTTTCAAAAATACGGAATTTTCAGGGCTCACTGGCAGTAGTATCTGGAACATACCTACCCAAATTAAGTTTCAGTTACTTAAGACAGTAAGTAAGAATTATTGGTGCGGACAAAAGCAGCCACATTGAACCTTCTGAAGTCAGTAGACAACTCCTGCTTCCTTACTGGAAAAGCAAAAACAAACAGAGCAGTGAGAGGCCAGCAGAACAAAAAATACACACTTCATTAGCAAAGGCAGCAGAAAGGCAGAGCTTTGGATGCCACAAAGCAGTTGTGCAGCTAATCCTGACCTCCATGTGCCTGAGAGCTCAAGGCTTTGTGAGCAGAGCTTGTTCTGCAAACACAGATAACAAATATTTGTGGCAGCATTGTGCCTTTAAAGCAGTCATTCCCAGAATCTGTGTCTGTAGAATTTGTGACCTGTGGGTCACAAGGCCCCAGCACTTGTTAAATGGGAGCACTTGGACACCCTCTCCCATGAGGAATATGCAGTACCCTGGTGGCTGCAACTCCAGGCTGAGGCCACTTCCCTTGGTTCCTTTGCCAAGTTGATCCAGAAGGCAAATCAACCTTTAAATTTACCTTAAAAGCTGGCAGGAACTATGGTATTTTACCCAAAGGATACCATTTAGCTACTGGAATAGGACAGGATTCACCCTCATTAAACAGTTTTGATAATTATTTGAAATGAAAATCCGTGGGAGTAATAGTGAAACGATGAAGCCAAGTATGCCAGCAAAGATGTATTATTTAATATTTTACTAATAAGATGAATAGATGGAATAAATAAGCAGAGAAATAAAACAAGAAGCTCTGCCTAAACATCATATGAAATTTTTAGATATATTGTGCTACACAATTTTCTCTTTATTTTTTTGTAATAGAGAGAAGAAAGAGAAGAGAGAAAGAAAAGCTAGGATACCAGTAACATGACTGCCATCTTAAGAGTTATTGTATAATTAAAATTCATTTCCTAGCATGAAATTTTGGAATTAGTGACAGGATGAGCACTGGGGAAATGTATATCATCACAGTAGGAATAAGAAAAGTCCATTCATTATTTCACACATACTGTATGCTAACTGATCTAAATTATACATTAGTAAGTGCCATTGCATGTCTGTTAATTCTTGGGAAAAAACACTGAGCAATTAGGTTTATACTGGGTATATGGAAGTTCACTGCGCTTGCAGGTTCTACATACAGGGTCAGTGCAGGTTGTCAAACATTTCAAATATTTATAGTTTTTCACATTTCAGTTCTGAAAGAGAAAAATCTAGACATTCCTAAGAGAATTTGAAGAAGACTTGGAGTGAACACTATTGAAAGATCACAGGCTCCTCTTTCTACACTAGCTCCTTGAGACTTTGATATACTTTGCATATCTGCCTTTATCCAAAATCCTGGCCAGGGAGTTTTACAGATGACATCTGAGTTCTGAGAAAATGCCAGGAGTTCTAAAGATATAATAACTCAGTGACTAACAATAAGCTTTGCATTTCTTCACAGTAAAGAAGGATAGTGAGTTATCAATTCTCTCAGTCTAAGGCAAAATACAATTTCCCTGTGTGAAAGAAATTCACTTCCCAACATCTGCATCCCTCCCTTCACCAAAAAGTTGTATTTGTAAGTGCAGTCACTGCTGATGATTTCAATATTCTTCTGACACTGATGAATAAGAAAATTAATGCAGGTCCAAGCTGTGAATTCAGAATGACTTCATGGCTTTATTATGTTTATTACCAAATAGCTTCAGCCAAATGGTGTATGATTTTCACCTCTGAATTGGCAACAGAATAAGCAAGAAAATATTTAATGTGGGTATATCTGTTCAGGCACCGCTGCTCAACAGCGCCTGCTGCCTACAGTCATACAATTCCTTGCTTTCACACTTCAAAATAATTCTTTTCTAGAATAAACATGTAGGGAATACAAGACAAATCAATTTGCCTGCGACTCAAAGATGGTCAAGCAAACGCCAAGTGGGAAGGATGCAACAGTGTTTTTATCTTGAGTTAATTGTGCACGTTATAAAACCATACATGAAGTAGTGGTAGAACCCACTCCTAAGGCAGTGAAAACCAGAACTTGGTTACAGGGGCTCTTAATGCAGCAGCTCTTTATTAAATTCATAACCCTGATGAGCAGAACACCCTCCCTTCCCTGCTGGAGAATGAAGTGCCCCCAACCATTTCTGTTTCATTGGTTGATTTTTTCTTCATAATTTACATTCAAAGCAGGCAGAAATTTTAACTAACAGCATCAGTAGGAAACACTCACCTCTTCCACTGAATATCTGAGCCCTAGCTTCAGCACCAATGATTAAATTAGCAAGTCAAACAAGGTAAATGTGGGAGGAGGAAACAGAGACATTTTTGCTGCACCTTCTCTTCCAAACTGATTATGCTGATGGCCACGTTTTGTTTTTAAATCACTGATCTATGTGCCCAAACAATCCATTTGACATCATTTTCACAAATAAATTATTTCACCCTTGGAAATTTTTCATAGAGTTTAATCTGCTAACATAATAAAAGGACAGTTGGGGGTGCACACACAAACTAACACCAGTAACTTCCAGACACTGGCAATTTGCCTGTACTCTACACCCCTAATGTATCCTTTGTTTATTAAGATGGACAAAGCATTCCCTACTTGTCCAGCCGAAGTTGTTGGCAAAACAGGGACATTCATTTTAACAACCTTAAACTGAAGGGCAATCCAAAGAGAAAGGAGCAGGAGAAGAGAGCATTAAAAAATCCATCATACTGACAGAGCCCTCTTCTCCAAGGAACACAGGATACTGGAGACAACTCTGCTCCCAGCTTTCTGCATCACTTACAGCTGGACAATGAAACAGATTTTGTGTTTACTTGAATACTCATTTCATTCGCTCATTTGTTCATTTAGACAGTTCTTAGCTGGATTTTAAAAATCATCTGGTTTCTTTTGAGAAAAGGCACTGGCCAGACTGTGCATTCTTATCTTGAATAACACTATTGTCATCGTTTGTATTAAGCCACTGTATATTAAGCCACTTTTGCTTTTCATTGAGAAATTTCCTCATTTTCTTAGTCAGTCAAGGGAGAAGCATAACCGCAGTTAACAAAGAATATGGTTAAAAGCAACTTTAGCTTCTTAGTGCTGAATGAAAACATTTATTTATTTATTTATTTATTTATTTAAGTCCAGAAAGTAGACCCTTTTCCAGAAGAGAAGCAGTTATTTCCTTGGACATTATGGCTCGCTGTTTTCCTGGGTGGGGTGATGTGGGAGTGTTGGTCTTTTCCTGGTCTTACTTCAGACACCACAGTGCATTTTATTTGCTTTATATTTAAGCAAATGCAGCAGTGCTGGCTACGTCAGATCTGACCAAAGCTCCTTTTGGGTGAACATGCTGGAGCTGCTCTCACATCTGAATTCAGGCTTGCACACTTCCTCCCTACTCTGCCGCCTTTCAATATTGAAAGAGGGCTTCTAACAGAGATAGAGGCGGACTTTTTAGCAGGGCATGTTGTGAAAGGACAAGAGGTTATGGTTCTAAACTAAAAGATGGCAGACTTAGATTTGTTCTGAGGAAGAAATTCTTTACAGTGAAGGTGTTGAAACCCTGGAGGAAGGTGTCCAGAGAGGTTGTAGATGCCGCATCCCTGGAAACGTTCAAGGTCAGGCTGGACAGGGCTGTGAGCTGGCTAACAGAGTTGAAGATGCCCCTGCACGTCGCAGAGGGGTTGAACTAGAGGACCTTTAAAAGTCCCTTCCAACCCAAATGATTTTGGGATTCTACGATTCCTTACTCTTTAAATCCTCCTCCTGCTTCTGTCCTAGCAGAGTTCATCTGTTGAGAATGTCATGAAAGGCAAGGTAAACAAGAGATGCACAGTTACAAGAAATCGAACACTATTTTTTCACAAGGGAGGAACATAGTTATTAAATTCGTTTTTTTCCTCTCAGATGTTTCCACCAAGAACTCTCCCAGGCAGATACCAAATGAGTAGTTTCTGTCCCGGACAGCTGCTCTTTTGATCGTGTACTCATTCCTAATAATTCCTCAACAGGAATGAAACTGTGGCCGCATCCGTCTGTTGCAATTCCATCGTGGGCAGGGTTGTTGTGCCATTAATTTCCATCCACCTTTGTAAGTCTGGGTACTTTGCCAGAGGATCAGTGTCTCCTGCGAGAACACAGCTTTCAGACAACCTCCACTCTGAGTCAAGCTTGCCTGTTGATAGCAAATCCACTTTGTTTAGTAAACTATCCCCGCACTGTCTTCTCTGGAACAAATTGGCACGTTCAGTCTGTGTTCCCCTGTTCTGCACCAACCAAATCAAGCATACGCTGGAGTGTTAATAAGTGTGGTGACCCTAGTTTTCTGTGAATTAAATTACTGTAGAATCTTACATAGAGAAGATACGAAAAATTAAAATGTTGTATTTTTATCTGCCTACAAAAAAAAAAAAAAAGGAAAAGAGAGCCATATGTTTTATGCATTTACCTTTAATGTTTAGTTTCAGTGGAAGGGCTTCACACAAACTTGAGTTGCAAAATTCCTCACTGCAGGCAGCAGCAAACACTTTGGTGCTCAGCAGCTCATCTCATTTTCAAGAAAGTAACTTTTCACTGCAGAGCGGCAGAGCTCAACCCATTGGGTATTTGTGCTGAACCATTTCCTATCAAATCAATTACTTTTTCATTTAATAATAGGAGTACAACGTTGCCCATTGGCAGCAGTAACTACTCAAGCTAAGTTCAAGGTTACTGAAGGAAAGCTACCGATTTAAAGAGAAGATTCTACAGTGAAACTTATATTTATTTAGGGCAGTTACATATTTAATAAGCATTAAAAAGTTAATCCACACTGTACATTTTATCCTGGCTACTAAACCAAAAGGAAAATTTGTCCAGATGGTATGAAAAAAAATTAAAGCTAAATTGACTTTGTGGAAATAGAATTAAAGCAGCCCCAGTTTGAAATCTAGATGATGCAGGCAGATATGGTCATCAAGAGTTTTTATCCTTTACTACTGAAGGGGTAACCACCAAATATGTCACATCTGTATACAGAACACAGTTCACAGAATTTGCAGGAAAGTTTTAATTAAAAACCCTATGTGATTAATTACTTAGGCTAAAAGCAGTAAGCAATCAAGTTGGAATAGAAATATTGAAAATAACTGGTTGAAGAACAGAGAAGAATATAAGAAAAAAAAAAAATCTATATCCAGGCAAGGAAAGACACTTAGAGGAGCCCTACTGTACATGACAGCATTTGGGCAAGAGCAGAATTTTTGAAGATAAAAAAGAGTTATACTGACACATCCCAGGATTAAAAAGAGCAGAAATGTGGGCAGGTAAAGGAAAAAATCTTCATCAATGTAGCAGAAAAGACAGCTGTAGGGAAGGGGCTGGAAGCATGTAAAAGTACAGAATAGGTACACTGCCTCACTTCGACTTACATTTTAAATAGAAAAATCAGACAAAATAATATAAAAAGAGATTAAAGAGAAACACAGACAGGACTTCAAAAAGGCACTTTCTGAATTAAAAATACATCCAGTAGCTTTCATCTATGATACAGAATTCGAAAAAGAAGAGAAAAAAGCCTGCATCCATTTTGCATCAAGCAAGATGATGGTTTACAGAAGGAGAAGTACAAGTCTCTATAAATCAACACTGCAAAGCACTTTAATGCACATTTTCCTTTTATTTATATCTCATGTAACATTGGCAAGATAAGAACAGAGGTTAGGGAGTGGAAAAGATGTATTTTATCACTGTGTTTCTGCTTGTCTGAGACAACACTGGAATTTCTGTAATGAGCACTCTGCCCACATTCACCATGAAAGAATATGAGGAAAGGTTTTGCGTTTTTACATGAAACAGCATGTTTGCCCAAAGCAATGGATCCCTTAAAACAGCCAACTCTTAAACTGCTTTATTGTCAACAGAGCAAAAGATGGATTCCTGGGATTTTTAACTCCAGCTCCGTTGTTGTTGGCTGTCACTGTATCTGATCTCAGGGAAAGGACCTCGACTTACTCTAATTAGATGTTTTCATCAATGTTTGATAACACATCTGTTGATACCAAGCACAGAGTTCAGTCACAAGGGCAGTTCACCAGAAAGGATGGAAGAGCGCAGAGTCGGGAAGGATGTGGGATGACGGATCAGCCATGGCGGTGTGAAGGATTCCTCCACAAGCCTTCAAGTGCCCCTGATGTCTGACAGAAGGAAAAGTGGTGCTTCAAAGGCTGAAACGCTGCTCAGAGTGGGTAGAGGAGTGCTGAGGTTATCCCCTGAATAAATTCCAATCAGATGTGTTTCTAAAGGAAGGACTGCTCCTCACCACGTTGATCAGAGGGTACAGAAGACAGTCAGCTAAAGGGCTCACACATTACAGACAGAACGGCACTTCTTGGGAAATACAGCTGATGCAGGAAGATAAAATCCTTGTAAAGATATATTCCAGAGCAGCAGAAAGAGCAAGTCAGTTTGGGTTTTTGTAAGAGCTTTTATCTGGGACATTATTCAGGCTTAATCCAGCAAGTGTTCTTCCAGGTTTTTGTTTATGTCCATTATTAAAAGAAAAGAGGTTGTAGTTGTGCTGTTCAGCTTGGATATGGAGATGAATACTTTTCAAGGTATTTTATCGAAACCTGAATGTGAATCCATGGGGAAAAAGTGTTTAACTGCCTAAAAGGAAGGTTTTACTTGCCTCAATACACCACCAATAACAACAGCATATAAAGCTGTGTCAATTTAAAATAGCAGAAACTGCAAATCTTGAAATTATTTATTTAATTGTGGCACATAAAACTCATCTCCATGACTTATTATGATCCACCACCATGGCATTTCCTATGGCCATACGCACTGTAATATCAATATTTATTTACTGTGAGGAGAAAATTCCTGAAATAACCTCTTCCCTACTCAGGTTTTCCAATAGGACTTATTGGATTACCTTCCAATACAATCCTAGTGCATCCTTGGAACGCTTGGCGGAGGCCCAGTGATTTATTTAGAATGCTGTGTGGTCTTATCACCTACACTGATCATTTTGGAGGGTTTTTCTATGATTCTAAGGATAACACGTCAGAAAACCTTTTTGTAAGGCTAAATTAAATATAGTGCTCCTATTATTCATTCAGCAGAAAATATGTCTTTGTGCATATTAAATACAACTTGTAAAACAATCTGGTCTCTGAATCTAATTAATTGATCTAATCTAATCAATCTTACTGATTTTTTTACTTACAGTAAGTAGTTTATGAAGGATTTTATGATGATCCCTCTCTGAGGCATCACAGAGTAAAAACACTCTCTTAAATATTCTCTTCCATCAAGCTGTATTTTGAATTTCATTAGACTTGTCACAGATGTTAAGGGCACAGAAGAAAAGAATCTTCAAGATGTCAAAGGAGAAATTCTTGGTAATTTACATATGGCAAACTACTGAAACAACTGCTGTTTAAAAAAAGATGTTGTGGCTGTTATTTCTAATTACAGCCTTTGCAAGCAGATAACCGTTTTTCTAACCTTCTGTAAAGTATGATTTGAAGATAAATTGTCAATACACAACAAATTATTTGATTTGTGGAGGAAGATTTAAAAGAAACCAGCGCTGGCTCCTCTGAACTGTTACATTTGGTGCAATTATTGGTAGAAGAAATGTAACAGTCTGAGGATAAATTGTTATGAGATGTTGAACAGTCTAAAACAAATTGTCTGGGTATAAAGGTTCATCAGTGTGAAACTGCACTAAATAATAAATTAAATGATTGTATCCTGAGGGGTGCACAGATGTTCTGGATTGGATATTGATTTCTACAGATGAAGCCAAAAATTCATCTCCCCATGAAGAGGGAGATGCAGGCCCACTACGTATTGTAATGTTGAAATATGCATTTATTGTTTTATTTCATTTACTTTCATGCCTCCTTTACAAATTACAGAAAAGATATGAAAAGAAATTCCATATTTCATCTAAACATCTGGAAGGCTCAACATTCACCCCACTCCCACTTTTGCTACACTGTCACTTGGCCCTTTTTTTTTTTCCTGGTAGTTTCATCATTTTTTTATTCCTTACTGTCCAAGGCTGCCTTTAAACTGTGTGCAGCCAACTTTATTGATAGTTCTGCCACCTCACATCAGCATTTCAGAGGCACTGAAATGACTTTGATTCAGCTGCTGCAATAGTATTTAAATGGCAGTGCCTCATTTGCATTCACTGGGAAAAAAAAGAGAATGTGAGACTTTAAAGTAAGAAGGAAAAAGCACCCAAAGCTTGAGTTGCCCACCCTGTAAACTGTGCTTTATATATCCTTACACACCTTTTCTTTCCCCCCCCCCCGCCATTTGCAGGAAAGCAAGATGTAGACATCCCTTTTACACACCTGTGTACTGCAAAGAATGTGTATTCTGACAAGTTTATGCTGGGGACTATTATTCTTTATGTTTAGCCCAAAATCTCAGCATCCAAGATTAAAAAATCAAAGAGCTTATTGTTGTACACAGAATTAACATGTTTTTTCTAATTTTGGAAAGGAATGCATAGTCATCACTAGCCATGTCAGTATTTCTCAGAATCTAGTTTTGTAAAAAACAAAATACCTGCATTAGGTATTTTTTGCTGTGATTTATAAATGGGCCATCTGTACCTATGAATAATGAACCTGTCAAAGAACTGGGTACCAAGACACAGCCTCACACTTTATTTTTCATGCCCAATGTTAAAAACCCATAAAAATACATGAAAGGGAAGCCAGTAAATTGCTGAGAATAATTCCTTTCAACTTTCTAACTCATTAGCTTTTCTGAAGAACTATTTCTGACTGTGTAGCTAAACTCTCTTACAGAGATGATCTGATGCACAACTGTATCCTCCCAGTCAATACCAGCCAGGCAAAATATTTTCTATTTTTTTAGGAGTCAAAACAGAATAGATGTTCCAAGTTATCAGACCAATAAATAAACAGTGCATGTAGTTATTGGCTGGGTATTGGATTGAACACAAACCCCAGGGGAGTTTCCTACCACATTCTATTCTTCAGGGACAGGCAGCATTGCAATAGACAAAAATCAATTTTCTGTCCTTGCAACTCCAGTATTATCTACTATTATGTACCTAAAGTCTTAATCCAGTAAAATCATGATCTTAATACAGTAATGGAAGCAAATTATCTGTATCTTTTTCTGAAGATTTGCTGCTCCTTGCCCTGTGATTGATTACAAGTAGAATGTCTGTTTATTTACAGATATTACAGTTCTCTGCATATACTGGCCTCAAACCTATTCTATTTTTCTTGCTGACTTAAATAGGGACAAGATTAGATCTCTGATGGAAGCTTTACAGCACAGGAAGCATTGATTTGAGAGACTAACGATACACTGCGGTGACAAAAGGTATTCGTCATCACAGCTGAGTAGAGCAGGTCGCAAGGCAGTCTGGAGAAGCCCTGTGTGTTTTCATCTGCCCATCTCATTTTCTCCAACAGAGTTGATTGCAGAGCCTCATTCTATCAGGAAACTGCAATGGCATTAAGTAAGTGATTCATTTGTGCCATGGAGCTTTCCAAGGACAGGTAAAAAAGACATTTCCTTTATTTGGGAAAGAAAACAGCATCATCAAAGGCACGTTCTGATTTAGTGTAATGCTGGCGTGAAGAAAACTCAAATCCAGCTCTGGGGTTCCACTGTCAGGACGTGCCTGGAGTGCTGCTCCAGCCAGATTTAGGCATTAGCTGGAAGGCTGCTCTTAGGAATTCCCCTTTTCCTTTTGGGAGAAACTTTTGAAGAAATGCTTTGGCTGGACATGGATTAACTTTTCCCAAACTGAGGGGCAGGCACACTTTGCTCTAAGCTGACTCTATACTGTAGCTTTTTTTTCCTCCCATGAACCATCATTAATTTTAGGAAGACAGAGACAAACACTAACTCTCTACTTTGCATGTGCATCTTTTCATTTGAGCTGTTCTCAACATGCATTTCCTTCACAATAACTAAAACCTGGTACTGAGGCCATTCTAGAGAGCACTCTGAGAATGACACAGAAAGAGCAATTTTTTTCTTCCTACTGACTTTCATCAGAAGGCAGAATTGGACTGGTACAGTCTTTGCCATGATGGTCAGAGGCATTTACATTACCAGGACCCAACCACAGAAGTCTGCATTTGTAAGTGAACAGGTCCTAAACTACTGTCTAAAAAAACATCTGAAGAAGAACAGTGTTACCGGAGATGCCAAATTTTCCTGAATTTTCATAAAATTACGACGTTACAAGTCTACAGAATGGCTTAACCTATTTTACTTTACAGTTATTTTTCTCAGCCTGTACGTCAGATACGTAAAATCCGCTTATTATCACTGAGAGGTCTAAGGACCATGCCCTGAATTGAGATATGAGCAGTAGTAGTAAAACATAACAAAAGAGACATAGAAATTTGAATTCAATTTTGGGCTAATTTATTATTAAGGGCTGTCCACATACTTTCCTAAAATAGCTTCAACTCCTTCCTTGATTCTTTTTAATGTCTGAGTTTTTCTAGAAAAATATAATCCTTTTTAAGCCTTTATATTGCAAACAATTACGCATTTACTGAAATTTGTTTACAGGAGTCTCTTAAGTGTAGTTATTGCTATAAATCCTCCATATATTTAAATGAACTCAGGCTAAAGATTTAATTATCTACAACTGGCCCTAGTTAATCCCCACGGAGATCTAGATTTTTATTATGAATGTGTATTTTATGCATTCAATTGCACTTGAAGCTTGCATTTTTATTTAGTACCACCAAAGTATGCAAATTTGGAAGATTCTATTAAATTCTGAATAAAAATACTGTTGGAAACAATATTCCTAATGTACTCTTAGTTATCCAGTGCTTAACTAATTCCTCTAGACAAATCATATTTTAGTAGCTATTGTATTTCAAGGATTTGCAATAATTATGCTTTGAGACTTTAAAGATTCAAAATTTGCATACTGTTTAGATTATTGTTCAGATGATTGCAAGTTAAATGTTGAAACAAACTATTTTATTCCATGGATAGCTAAAGATTTGTGGAGTGGAGGTCATAGCCTTTACTAGATGAATTGATATAATGGAAAAAGCAGATAAATTTTCTGATCTGTCACAGGCAAATCAGAAGAAAACATTTTGTGCATGAAAGACTGTGCTGAAGTCATGTAATGAATTAAATTCCCTCTACCTCTAAACTTTGTCTAATTTATGTCTACATCACCTTAATAACAGTGAAAAAAAAGTTCATTCTTTTACTTGCAATTGAGTATGGGGCATTCAGATTTTGATACAACTCCTGCTTCACATTAATGCTGATGTTTTTATGAATATGAAAAACACTTATTGTGCACGAGAACAAATTCAGTGTTAACCCTCCCTTCAATGGGATGGGAAACAGCACCATCAAAGGCAGCAGAGAAGCTTTAAACATTTTAAGTGTTCCCAGATCTTTTGCAATCTGCAGCCTCTTAGGAAGCTTTGTCCTTTACTGAACTGCATTTCCCACAACTCTCTACAAAGCCCAACTTGAGAAGATTTGGGTCATCATCTACAAAAAAAGAGAGAAGTTTTAAGCACACTGCTCTTTGCAGTAGTAGAGAACAGCAGACTTTTAATAAAGCCTTTTTTCCATTTACATGTTTATCCCACCTGTTGTTCTTTTACAATATCTGGAAATAAAAAGCAGAAATAAAATGGAAATACTAAAAACATAGCGACACACATTACATTTCTAATCTATCTATTCCACCCAAAAGCATTAAATTAGCTAAAAAAAAAGGTTACATAGCCATGCTGCAGCACTATTTCTCATAAATGTTAACATTTTTATTATGATTTTGAGAAGTTGAAAGCTGTTTTTCTACATGGGCCAAATTACTGCCATGTTTACTTTCTGTCAGAAATATTCATGTGAAACATTTGTTTTGAAAAGATCCCCTGGAAAACAATCACATTTGACTCACGTTCTTCCATTAAATATGTGTGGACTTGCAAGTAATCAGATGAGGAGGGGAAATCTTTATCAAAAGGAATTCAAATTAATTCAGCACCTTTCTTTGCCAATGAGTTGATTTTTCTTTGGGAGCACGGACATGACTGCTGTTTTCTGAGGCTGAAGGAAACCTGAATGCAGCTGCTGTCATTTAAAGCTGCTGTGATCTGCACTTTTCCCTCTTGACCCCAAATTCCTAAAGTCTCCATCCCGATGCTCCAGTTCTGAGCTGCACACAATGCGCTCTTTGCCCTGGTCACTGCTGGCACCTATTTGCAGATTTTCTTCAGTTTCCCTTGGCCTCTGATGAAACCAAATGATTGCTGAGAGCTGTCTGAAACAGTGTGCAGAGCTCTGTACTTGTGTTTCAGTTGAAGAAGGAGGGAAAAAAAATAAAATACTGTGATCCTATTAAATAGAGAACTTTTCACGTGCCGTTGATCAAAGGGATTAAGTTACAGAGAAAAGGCTCTGTTGTGATAGATCAGATGTTTTGATTAAAATTTCTGACCTCCTGCAATGAAACCAGGTTTCCTTTAAAATTGTCCAGAGTTTTCCTTGGAAAAAAAAGGTCCCCATGTAAATTCTCACCATAATAAATCTTGGTTCTGAAATGTCAGATTAGAACCCTGAGAGTAGCATCAGAGATTGCACTTCTTGTGGAAAGGCAGATCATTATATACAATATAATAGTGTGAGAATGGAAGAGAAAGAAAAAGCTTTACCAGGATTTAAAAGCTTCTTAATTCCAAATGTGGGTCCACTGCTGACTGACCCTGAGGTAGCTTGAGTGAGATAAGCCACTTCTTTTTCATTGCATTTCCCAACTCACATTTGATCTTTTCCATGGGAAGAATTTGCCGTTATATCATCAGCACTATCTGCACCTCAGTAAGCCTGAAAGGTTAAAACCTGTTTGCTTTACAGAAATACCAGGTAAGTTGAACCCTTTTGGAGTCACAGAGGAGAAAAATCCATGGGAGGCAGGAGGGCAACACATCTCCCAGGACAACGAGCCAGAGCTGCACTAAGGCTCTCCTCCTCCTGCTCTAGAGAATTGCCTGAGAAACTCAGTAAGTTGATAAAAGTAGCAATAATTCCACAGAAAATCTTCCTAACTGATGCTGTAACACACAGTGAAAGCCCACAGGATAAGTAGCACAGCCTCAAACTCGAGATTATTGCAGGAAAGAACACCAGTCTTATGAGGTTATGCAGCATAGAGAGGAATTCACTCCATCTGGGATTCATTCTCAGGAATTCCCTTTTGTGATCCTATTCACAGTCAAAATGGCAAAAGCATCTTAACTTGATCAAGACAGGCACACCATGGCTTTACTCCTCAGATACAGGCCTGTAGTGCAGGAAAAACCTTTAAGTGTCAGGTTTTATTTTTTTTAATGCCTGAACTTTGCATCTTTTGCCTTCCTTTATATGACAGATAATGAATACAAGCTTTATATCAAGTCATTTTGATAAGAGAAAGCCCAAACAGGTCAATGATGTTAGCTAGAAAATGTTTTACAAAGAAGGGAAAAATAAGCAACTTGTCATTTGTTAAAATGAGATGTTTGTTCCTAAATTCTGTTAGGGCACTGGGTGAAAATACGTTTCAATCATTGTGTGTATTCATTCAGGTATCGGTGAAATTTTAAGCATTACATGTCGTGGCATCACATAAATTTAATAACATTTACAGTGCTAACACAAAGGCTGACAAAAAATGCTGAGCTTCTATCCTTTTTTTTTTTTTTTTAAGTCTGGAGGGAAAAGAATAGAGAAGAACTGACAAGGAATGTCCTTAAACGAATTAAAATGAGTTAATGTAGGCAGAAATATTTTTCTTTTTGATGTATTAATTATAGAATCATCCAAGGTGGAAGAGACTTTGCAAAGTCATCTAGTTACACCTCTAGCTCAAACCAGGATCAACAGTGAATTCAAAGTACGCTGCTCCGGGTTTTGTCCAGCCAGGTCTCAAAACGCTCCAAAGATGAAGAATATTTAGATTAACTGACATTGAGCATTCTAGTATCTTATTTGTATATTAATAATGGCAATATAAATGTAATATTTTACATATAACTTGTTCCTTTAAAAAAAGAAACAGCATCTCCAAGTGTCCCAATGTATTTTGGTAAAGTGAAATTTCAGTATTCATGTCCCCAAAAGAGTAATTTTAGTTACTGTGATTATTTTTATTCCTTCACCATAAAACTTTGAGTGGTTGATATTTATCTGTATGAACATTTCTTGATGTCAGCTTTCTTTCCTAACAAAGCAAACTGATCAAAAATTCATTTTCCTGGTAGAAAGTGTAATAGGTAGTACAGACAGTTAATTGCTTCTTTGATGAAACCACTTTTCAAAAGACAAAGAGAGTTTCTTTGGATGAGGATATAATCAAGAAACAGAAGATAGTGTCTTTCTTCCAAAGCACCCAGCTAATCAGCATTCATCCCAAAAGAACTTTCTGGTTTTTTCTCAAGACCCTATTTCCAGTGCACCTGGGAATATTTTAGAATGCTTGCTGTCATCTTTTAATCTCTGTTTTGTATGGTTGGGTTTTTTTTTCATATTGAGGATCTCAGGTGATGTTTCATTTGTTGATTCCCTATTTTGCAGACCCTCAGAATAATCTGAAGAAAATCTCCATACCCTCTCGTTCCTTACCCGTGTTTCCAACAGAGTGTGAGTGGTTTGATAAACGCTCCCAATAATTTCATGGCTTCTAATGACTGTCTTAGGAGAAGAGCAAATTGAATGAGTAAACATGAGTCACAATGGAGAGCACAGTGTTTCATGGATTAAAATAATCCTTCTATTTTGGTTTCTTGAGAAGACTCTGCTACTAACCGATGTGGAATGGGCTGATCTTTTCATCTTTTGGAATTCGTATGCAGGCAATAATATGCAAGACTCTTGTTAAATGTGAAGAACAGAAGGATGTGAAATGAAAGTATGGCAAAATAGCTTTTGACTTGTGGCCTAATCATGGGTAAAAAGAGAAAAGACACCCATGACATGACTGTTTTGTGCTTGCCCTAAAATAATGACCACAAAATCCATTATGGTTAACCAATTTCTCAACCAGTGTATTATGCAATAGCAATAAAAAACATAATATTTTTATCACTTAACAGAACTAAAATCACAAATATCAAAAATCAGAAAAAAAATATATAAAAATTCTCAAAAACTTAAATCCCAATATAATAAAAATTAATAAATGTTATCACAATCTTGGAAGGATCCCACACCTACAAAGAGTCTCTAGCTGAAAGTATGCTGGTGAATATTTTTTTTTGTTTTTTAGAATCTGACCAGAGTTTTCATTGTTCCCATGTGCAAACTCTCCACCTGACAAAAAATGCTGACCTTCCATCTTTTTTCCTTCTCTATCAAAGTGGGCTGTTTCTTTCCATATTTTTTAACCTACCTCCTCTACATAGTTTAACTTACCACAATCCCACATCTCCATATTAACGGAAAATTTTTATAAATTAGGTGTTATGAAGGTTTTTTTCCAACAGATGCAGACTGCTTTCAAAATCATTCTTTTCTCCTTCCTTTCCATTCTGTCCATGAACAGATTGAATGTAAAGTTTTATCATTCTCAATTCCATCCCTTGATTCAACTTTTTATGTCTCAACAGTCTCACATAAGGAATGTTTCGTGACAGTAAAAGGCACTTTGTCAAGATCCTGCCTTGCAAGGTACCTGCAGCCCTCTCAGCCTATCTCTTGCAAAATTAGCAGCCTTTTTTCATTTTATCACTCAGCATGGGAATATTGGCCTTTTCTATTTTTTGTGTTAGGTGAAAGAAAACACACATTTGCGTTTTTAACAATTATTCTACTCATTTCATAATCTCTTAAATTTATCAATGGACCAAACTTCCGAAATTGAAGCTAACTACACCGTGTCAAAATCAATTGGAGTTACCGTCCATATGATCCATTTTACTGATCTGAACGATTTCTGTTGTGCATTTTATCACCTTGTTTACCCAAAGCAATACCACACTAAACCTTTACCATCATTCTTTATTGATTTTTTGATACAAACTCTCTCCCAAAAAGCAACTGGTCTGTCAAATTTATATTGAAAATATGCTCAGCTATTAAGCTTTGCTGAACTTAATGTTGTAGCAAAACATCATTGTGTACTTTTCAACCAATGTATGACACTGTGAGCTAAAATACTCTGACTGTCTAATCTTTACTGCATTAATTTTACCAGTTGTCCTATGTCATTTTCATGCACTTTTGTTTCATTTACACCGATTATCGTTAGTTGTTTTTCTGGCAATTTAGTTCTATTATACATGCAATTCTTCTGAAGCACTTGGGACATCTGGTAAACATCTGGCCTGATGTGTTTTATCTACTTTACCCATCAGCCTGAATAAAAACTAGAATCCTGATGCATGACTCCATTTGGTAATGGAGTCATACAGAAAAGGAACAGCAATATATACCAAGACAAGATGACCTCATCATTCATCACTTTAAAGAAATCATGTTATTATCCATTGACAAGACTCTTTTGCCTTATGCCTGGGGTTTCTTTAGTTGTTTTCTTTTCTCTTCAAATTACAAAACCTTCAAAATTCTTATATTGCCCTCTATTTCAATGCAGATTTCATCATTTAAACTCGAGCAGTGCTAGCCTAGTTGTCAACATCTCTAGATTTTATTCTCAGTTCTTGAACATCTGTCCAAAGCAAGTTGGTCCCAAGGACTCCTGAATGAGACACATGAAATATTACCTGGTTAACATGACCTAAAAAGGGATGCATTGTCTTACTAAGTCCTCTTTCCTGAAGTGGTGACTATAATGAACATTTCCAGCACAGCTTTCATGCAAAAGGTCTTGCTAACTCGCAATCTAAACATATTTTTTTTCCCCAGAAATTTCCTAGGGAATATTTTAGTGTTCACTTGCTGACATCCTCTTAACACAAAGATATAGTTGTAATAAAAAAAGCACTTCAGATGGCAAAAATGGATGCCGTCATATGGAGTCACTGTGCTAAAAAGACAAACACCTCTCTTTCCAAATTGTTGCTGTTTGGAAAACAGCACATTTGTTTTCAGCACGTACTTGCATAGAGGGAGACCAAAAGCAATGTTTCATGGGGCCTGGTCAGGCAGGTATTTTTTTGAAACAGGAATTAGTGGTTTTTTTAAAGGGTGTAAAATGCTTTAAAGATACTTTATGTGTTGTACAAATTTAAGGTTTCAATGTTATGCATGAACATAATAAAAAAACCCAAGTCCCAAATCTTCTTCAAGTGATATAGCAATATTATACACACACACACACACACACACACACATATATATATATATATATATAAAATATAAATACAAATAGGCAATAAAAACCCCTCCCAGTTAAGCCTAATTTTGGTGCCATGGGAGATGAGCAAATCCACACTCAGTGTTTATTAACTTATTAACTGGGTCATTTCACTTCAAAGGCTGGCTGTAGTTGAAATGTTTTACAGATGTTGGTGCAAATTTAAAGATGGAGACCACATATTTGAATTACAAGGCATAAATATTTTCTAAAAAGGCAAAATTTCACTATTGACTCAGAAAATTCAATCCTAATAGTCGTGTAATAAATGAAGCACTTTGTTATTAAATTATGCTAGATATTGTTTGGGTTTTTTTGTTGGGTTTTTTTGGGGTTTTTTTTTCATTTAAAGTACATTAATCTGATGTCACCACAATTTCTTGGTTGTCCCATTTTCCAACTGACCAACTGTCAGTTCCTATTTCTGGACACAATTCCAAACAGAGCCCAGAACGTGGCAAAGTGAATGCAGAACAGATTGAACACTGAGGGGAATCTGAGCAAGGCAGCCAGCAGAGATGAAAACGCTGCAAGCCTGCTGAAGGACTGGGAGGGAGGAGAAGGGAGCCAAAGGAACTGAAAAATGCAGCCAGGAATGACAAATGCAGCCAGAAAACTTGGGAGACAGCAGGTACAAAAAAGCCAGACTTACAACAATTTGGATAAAAGAGTAATTTCTAAAATGCAGCACAGCACAAGACATGCATGATCATAGAGAATGATCTACAGATACTTATATTAGATACCATTACTGCTATTAATAAGTCCCCAATTATTTAATTAAATACTCTCTGAATTTATTACAGTATTTTAATTCTTCAAAACTGTAAATAGTCATGGTTACCTAAAACATTGTGAATTTTCTGCTGGAAAATGTATTTCATTATCTGTCTATGAAGAAATCCAGAGCAGAAATGAGGCTTGTGTCCATCACTCCTTTATTCTTGCCTAATTCCAGGAATCACACAGCCAAATTTCTTTACAACTTTTGTGTAGTGTTACTATTTCTCTTGAGCAGCTGAAATCTAAGCTTTTCAACAGCTCTTTAACAAGGTATGACATCAGATATACAAAATATACTGTCACACAGATTGAAGACTAATTTCTTTGTGTTTGGAGTAGAGAAAAATGCACAATATCTCTGCAAGGGACAGCCAGACACCCTTCATAACTCTCAAATTAGAATCAGGTTCCAAGGAAAGAAAATCTTATTATGTCAGTTGTCTACAAGGTCCTTAAAATTAGACTGAGCATCCTTTTTATAAGATATGTTAATCTATCAATTCACTTAAGAAGGAAATCCTTAGTATTTAATTTTATTTAAAAGCTGTATGGATATGGAAATTAATTTCCAGCTACAACTTTTTGTTGGATTTCTTTTGTCCTTAAAATGTTCACCCTTCCATCTGCACTCTAAGCAACATCTGAGTTCCTGTTGAGAAATGCTGCAGATTTCTGACAAAATGTCCTTTGTCTGTGCAGCCCCCATCCAGAGTGAATGGAAAGTTGGATCCATGGATGCAGACTGAAAATCAAAAGTGCACAAGTCTGAAGCTAAAGATACAGGTATTTTTTTTTATATACATAACCCCCCTGTTATGGTGTGCTTCCCTCTCTGAGAGGAAGTGGAAAAAGTTTAATAAGTGGTAGAATTTAGTCCCCTGTTTTCTTTAATAAGAGAAAAAAGAACTGGGAAATCCGTGAATGGTAAGAACTTTACATTTGCCTTGAATTTAAGGTCTCGAAATGTACTTTACTCCTTAAAAGGATTTTTTAAAATCCTGGGATTAAGAAAGTTGCTGTCTCAAATATCATGTCAAGCAGCTTTGGTTGTGGCATTTCTTTAGACAAACGAAGATTCTGAATAAAAGTATTCTTTTTCTAATGCCACATTCCCAAGGGTAATGAAAGTAATCATCAATTGTATGGCACAAAGCTGTGAGCTTTACAGATCTGTGTGCCCCTTCAATATGAACCACACAGGATCTAAGAATTGTCAAATTCCACTTCCAAGGAATCCAGGAGTGATGTAATTGATGAAGAATTTTTATGGCACTGCTCAATACTCTTTACATGTGCTGAGCATCATTCAAAAAATTTAAACAGCTTTGATGTAGCAGTGCAACTGTAAACAGATCAAAAATGAGAAAGAAACATTCACCTTTTGTAATGAGGCTAAATTTCAAGGAATCAGAACACAGGGAAAAGTGAAAAAAATCCCTGAAGTAACTGAAAACTGAATAAAACACCCACAGAATTGCACAGAAACAATTTCTCACTAATCTTCAGAAGTGTTTTTGGTATCTTTGATATTGTTGACCTTATTCTTAAACCATGAGTTAGCAGCTAATCCATTTCATCTTCAATAAAATCACAGAAAATAGTGACTTCAGCAAAGTATTTTGCTTCTTAACAAGCAGCTTAACACTTACTGCACCTTTCTTTGAAAATATTTCTATTCTACATAGCACCTACAACAGCTTTATTTAAAATTACAACTCCAAAAAAGGAATAACAATGTCATTTCAAATGCCACCATTTCTTTTAGCTAAGATTTAGAAGCTTTCCAAAAGCATCCCCTACTTGAGTTTTAGCATAAAATCTTAATAACAGACCTTTTAATAATTTTTAGAAAGCACCAATTGTAAAATCCTGTTTAGTCAGCACGTATAATTAAATATTTTGAACCCGTATGCAACCTATGTATCACCAGGATGGAGGCTAAAGGTTGCACACAATTACAAAGTTTCATTGGAATATTCACTGAACATTAAAATGCTAGGAAATTTTGGACTATAGTTCATAGAAATATTAAATAATTCTCATATTGCTCTCAAAATCTTGTCCATTCTCAGTTTAAATTTCTGTTGTCAAACTTCCCATTAGTTGGTGGCAAGTGTATTAAGGCAACCAAAGTAAGGCTGGTTTTTGCCTACTGCCAACATGCCACTAATATTTTATTTACTTTGTAAAGGGAAAACTAAAAGAGGGATATTGAAAAGGAAAAAAAACCTGTTTTTCAGTGGAACGTTTGAAGAGAATATTTTTCTGGGGCTGCAAGCCAAATAAGCTTTCCAGGCCTCTGTTCTCTCTACAACATAATGCAGTTGCCTATAACCATGTAATAAAGTTACTGCTGTTATCCTGTTTTTGTCATTTTGTTACCAAAAACCACAATTCATTACTCTGAGTAAATGTTTCTGTGTCCAAATTTGTCTTCACTGAAGTTCTGTCGTTTTCCTGACTAACCTTAACTCTGTGGATATACAACATGTGATGAGAATTTTAAAAAGCTCTCCTGTACACAACAGTACTACCAAAAAAAAAGAAAAAAAAAAAAGGCATAAATATGATAGCAGTGAAAAACCTTCCTCAATACTGTATAGAGATTCAAGCTTTATTCTTACACAAAATTTATCACATTGCTTGTGATTAATTTGATATCCCTTTTAGTGTATATTCATAACTTTAAAATACATGCAGGAAGTGACAGTACTCCAAGGGAGTCTAGAAATATAAAATATAATAATCACAGATTATAAATGATTTCTAGCTCAGGCAAGCAGGTTGTAGATTCAGGATGATTCCCATGAGGAGGGAATATTCAGATCAAAGCCACTGCAGTAAATCTTACCCTGTTATCCTGGCTCTTCTGCAGCAGTCAAAGAAGAAAATCCTTCAACCTTAGAAACAGTCTTCAGTACACAAAACAAAATAATTATGAAGAACAAAACATTTTCCCCCAGGAAATTTCCTGCACTGGCCCAAGTGGGAAAAAAAATTGATTGTTTTCATCAGCATCAAGCACTGATTGTATACTGTGGGTAAACCAGCTAGACATGAGTTAAAATCAAATTTCTCATATCACTTCTACCTGAAATACATTACAGAGGATTAGATTTTTTACTGATGTGGTTTGCTGCATGTTTGTCTTAACATCCTACTATCTTTTCCACAAATGACTAAAGATACACAGTATTCTGATGGTGAGTGTTTCTCAAAGAACTTCTCTATTGCTTTTTTCTTTTTTTTTTTTTTCTTCTATTTAAGAAATGAGTAAAATTTCGTAGAAGCTCACCTTTCTCTTTGAATTGCTTTTGTTGCATTTTTAGAAGCAAAAGGAAAAATGCCACAGCAAAAGAGCCTTGGAAATTTAAAGCTGAGGTAGGGAGGGCACTGAGGGCACAAATTCAAACACGGGGTTTTACTGAGCAGTACAAAGTGTGAAGTAAATTCCAGAATGTGCCGTAGGCTCAAAATGGGTAATTGTACAACTCCAGTGGACCATATCTAAGCACACACAATCCTAGAGGAGTGTACATCTATATATGCACAGCTCAAGTTCATATACAGTCACGGCTATATATATAAAACTCAAGTGACCTGCACACAGCAGAAATAACCAGCTTTTGAGCTGACAGCTCCTAACAGCAGCTGCTGAAATAGCCCTGCCATATTCCATCGTGGAGAACTGAAATCCTGGCAAACAGCATGTGTTTCTGGAAGGATTCTCTTTGGAATCCTGCTCCTGAGGCTGTGTCTGTGCCGGTGCAGTGCCAGGGCTGGGCAAGAGCTAACATCTGCTTTTGTCCTAACTGCTTACATCCAGGAGTATTCTGACACAGGATGGATACACGAGGCCAGCTCCTTAAAAAATTTAAGCACATTTTTTAATTTTAAGTACACCGCTTCAAAAGAAATTCCTGTACCTTTAAAGATCAACAGGTTAAAGTGTTTTTGTAAGGTGAAGTTTCAAATGCACTACATAAGTAAATAAAACTTAAAAATAAGAAAAAGACATAACAATAGATTACCAGAGGAAGAATCTCATTACTTTCTGGATTTATAGACTAAAACCTGCTCATTCTCTAGGCAGAGGCTCAGGTTAGAACAAGTATTTAAAACAACATTTTGGAGACACCCATCTTCAAAGCTAGGGCACAGATCCTGCTTTATTTCATAGCTCAGACATAAATTCATTAGCTGTGCATGAAGTGCCTGTTTTGAATTTACATGTACACCTCTCATTTGCTTTTAAGTGGTCTCAAAATATTAATTTGTGCTGGCTGCACAATGCAATTTGGTACAAAGAGCTCAGAGCTTTTTCTCCTGGGACTGGTGTATTCTCAGAAGCAAGGCTGTGCAGAAACACGAGGACAGTTGGTGAGAGAACTCAAGTCCAAGACAACAATCCAAGAGATAACAAATTCTCCCCTTAGAGATTGCCTGTTGGTGCGGATTTGGTGCTGCACTGAACTGGCTACACTACTTATGGCTCAGGTGGTGGATGGATTTTTGGGATTTTTATCCGGGATCTCCATGGTTGTGCTCCAAGGGGCAGGGTAAAGAGTCCCCCGAGACCTCCATCTACAGCTGAAGCTCATGGTCACGTTCTCTGCCAGAAATCAAATACTGCCTTACATGGACTAGCAATATTATCAGTTACGGCAATTCCTGTACTTGATTTTACCCCAAGGAATTCTAACATTTGAGTTTCCATGAGGAAGAGCACAAACACATGGAATGTCGTTACTTCTCAATAATTTTCCCTAACAGATGCAAAGCGCATTACGGGCAATGGGCCTCATATCTGGAGGGCAGAACGCCTGAAGCCAAGTGAATCTGGGCAGTAAGAGCAGAGGAAAAGAAACTGAAACAAGAACAGAAAAAGCACGACGGATCTTGATGCAACCACATGGGCAGTGAAAGCAATTGCCCTTAGTTATTTTGTCATGGAATGAAAAGCTAAAGCTAATCCCCTTAGCTTTCCCATGTGGAAGTGGAATCCAAAACTAATCCTTTTACAGTAGCTATGCCACATGAAATGGGGTGTTTAAACAAATCCCCTTAATCATCATGGCGAGAATCAGGGAGCTAAAGTCAATCCCCTGAGTAACCTACATGGAAAAGGGAACCAAAGCAATCTCCTTAGTTATGCTGGTGTTAATAATGGACTCTATCAAGCCTTTAAGTATTTTGATACAAAGTTATTAGTAGCATTCTTCTGACATGCCAAGAGCCCACATGAGGGTGAAGTAACATCTATGGTATAACATTTCTGCCCAATTTTTATGGCATAAAAATTCTAATGCTCACCACTTCCTAATGTAATGGTCGTAGGCATAATGCAAGAGTATCCATGCAACCATTAGCTGAGAGGAAAAACAAAATATTGTTTGGGTTCTTCCTTAAGAAAATCAAGAAATTGGGAATTTTCCTTATAGCACGGAAAGATGGTGAAAAGTATGAACAGACATGGAAAGAAATCACTGAACAAGATGACATTGAGCATATCATCACATTATTTAACTGTTGTGTCTGCTAATTTAAACTTTCTTTTACTTTTTTTTTACTCACTCCACAATGTGCCCAGCTTTTAACACTACTAGTAAATTTAAAAGAAACATTATCAGACTTCTTAAAAGACAAAACAAAAGGTCAGTTAGAACACCTGTGTTCTTCAAATGCTGTTCTACATTTCAGCAACATTTGAGATCTTTCACTTTATTTCTGCAAGTCATGTATTATGTTTTAAACTCCTAGGATAGGATTACTTGGCCTAAATACAATAGCAAAGGATTATCCTCTTAAATCTGAAGTTCAGTTATAATTATTATTTATAAATACATGGATTTTATACTGGGTTCCTTTCTATTCTGTTCTCCACAGAATTATGATTATTAAAAGTAATTATGGTTCCTTATTAGCAGTCAATAGATACAGATATATAGAAATATACAAATTATCTGTTTCCCACTTTTTGAAGTAGATTGTTAGGATTATGTGAAGGGTATCCAATATTGCTATGATAACTTACATAAACACAAAATACATGTGGTAAAGTCCTCTGTGCATGCCTGGATCCCTTTGCAGGATATGCACATGAAATTGTGTGAAAATTACTGGGTGAAGTGCCCCTTCCTACATCTGAAGTTTACAATTCTCTGTATTTTAGCAACACTTTAAATGTTAACTGTTCTTCAGAGAAGGGTTTTCAAGCTCAAATGTTGTACCAGAGGTTTGGACATCCACTGACGGAGAGGGCAAAGCAGAGAAGAATTTATTCAACACCACACTGGAGCAGTTTTTTTCTCCCTAGGTGAGAATTGCAGTGAAGCACAAAAACTGTTTGAATACTGTATTTTCATCCTGGCAATGGTTAAAACTCCTGGTACCCACAACCATCCTATAATCCTATCATTTAAAGCACCATCAGAACATAAATCATTTACAGCAATTTGCAAAGGGGGCTCTGTGTGCCTAAGTATGTAAAAGAGGCTTAGAGAATGCTTCAAGCTTGATAATCTGGTTACTTCTCTGTAACTTCAAAAATTCATTCGACGTATTTAAACATCTGTAAAGAGTTCAAGAGTAAAGTTGGCATGGTTTTGGGGGATTTTTTTCAGCTTTCTTTTCTGTTAAGTCTAAGTAAAGGCTTCCGATATAAGGTCAGGCTACTGCAAATCCTTAAGAATACATTAATTCTTTCATTTTTCATTATATGTAGGAGATCCAGATTTAGAAAATAAATTATTCCTGGCACTGAAAACGATAAAAAGAAAGCAGCAGTTTGGTGGGAATTTCCCTGAATTACTAAACACAGCAGCTGAGTAAAAAGCATCAACTGGTTGTGAGACTCTGAAGCATCTTCTCCTGCTGCCAACTTTACCTTTTCTCTTAGAAAAAAATAGATTTGTGGCCTTGGAACAATTTTGAGAGATTTCTTTTCAGAATACCTAGATATTTATCACCTACTTTAGCACTGATGAGACCATTTCCTAAGCACACAGGAATTTCAAGGGGTATTTCCCAAGAGTTCAGTGCAGCAGTTCTGAAGTCTCTGAAAATACAATGGTTCAGATAAAGAGATACTCATTATGCACCAGGTATTTCCATAAAAATTGCTTTTCATCCACTTTTGTTCTGTCTTTTCCTTGAGTTTTTATTGCAGGAAACACTCGGTTTGGCATCCTTTCTCACTCCATGTGTGTTCAAAGTGAAGGCTCAATTATAACAGAAAATATTATATGTATTTTGGAATATACATGAGTGAATTTTTTTAATTTCAGAATATGCTGACAGAAACCATAAAATTCTGTAATCTAACACTGCTGAAAATACACCCCACAGAACTTAATCATTCCTCCTCTTTCAACCCACTAGTTTTCCTTCTCAAAATGCAATTCTTCCTCTACCAAAAAAAAAAAAAAAAGCAAGAATGTGTTGATTTTCACCAAATTATAATTTTTTTTCCTTACTGCCATTATTGGAAAGCAAAAATATTTTAAACTTCTGAATGCAAGAGATGAATGTGCAGCCTACAAGGACTTAAAAGGTATTTTTTGTGCACTGAGTGCATCAATGTGCAACCCATGTATGGTACTCTTATTTATTTTCATTTCCAACCAGTGTATTTTTGAAAAAACAACGCAGAATTAGCATTCATTCTGTGGGGCTGCACAATGGAAAAAGTTAAATGTTTACTGTGCTCCACTGCTTACAATGGTTCTCACATCTAAAATGAGAAACTTAAAAGAAAATAAAAATATTGCTACAGCCACTCTTTGCCCTCTTTTGCTATATAATATACAATATACATTGAAAAATAATCTATATGTACAATAAATTTTGCCTTTTCTAGGAATATATATGTACACAAGACCATTTAAATTAAACAGGAGTGGAAAATTAATGCAAGGAGTATATGCACCATTACTACCATCAGGTTCAGATTTACCACACAATGCACTAAAAATACAATAAATCGCATTTGGTTGAGCAGTTCAGCGACTGCTTCTAATGCTGTGCAGATTATATATGAGGTGTAAGTATATGGCTGTTCTGTAGTGGACCATGTAAATTTGTTTATAATCCTCTCCATTATATCTGCTATTCTATAAGTTGTTTGTAGGTTTGGGGGTTTTTTTTGTTTTTGTTTACTTGGGTTTTTTTAAATTTGTTTGGGGTTTTGCAGTGGAGTTGCTTTTTTTTTTGCTTTGTTTGTCTGTTTAATTTACAACAAATGATATGTTCTTATTTAGGCTATGAATGGTTTAGATCTGTGATTGCACAGGGGCCTAAATGTGTTTGCAATATCCCAATAAGAACATGACCATGTATTTTGGTCAAGCCTTCACAGAATCTGCAATTAGATGTTCCACACAAAAATAATCAGGATACTGCCTAAATGTATGTACAAAAAAAAATCAGGATGACGAATACAATCTCTTCTTTACAGTGCCCAGCAAATTTTGTGAATTTAACTGCTTCTGATGGACCATGCTCCGGTAACCCTGCATCCATCCAGTACATTCTCAAATTCCCAGCACAGCCACAGCTAATTCTGTGGCCCCAGGGTTTCCCAAGAAAATTAAGATTTTTGCCATTTTACCAGGAAATCCAGGCAAAACCAAAAATTCAGGTAGGCACCAATCTGCCCAGACACTGACAGTTCCTGGGACGTACAGTTCTCAGGAAAAGCTTTTATGTTCTAAGAGATGCTCCTAAAAGAAACACAAAAACTGGACTGCCACAAGCAAGTCATCTCCTATTAGCAACTGCAACTCCTTTAAAAAAGCTTCCCTAGACATTTAACTAGATCATGGATACACCTAATTGTTTAATCTCTGCAGATGGAAATTGATCTCAAAAAATTTACCCCTTGACTTAACCTTTTTCCTCAAATAATGACTTGACTGTCAAAAAGGATTCTAAATATGGCATTGCAGAGGATGCTATCTGATTACACCCAAATTACAGCTCAAATACGTGACTTCCAATATTTTTTCTTAATGTCACCTCTGTAAATTCCCCGTATTGTGTGAAAATCTGATTGGTTTCTTTCCTTTCCGTTCATTCCTGTTAAATGTTCTGACGGCTAAATTTCTACCTTCTCTTAAACTTGTTATGAAAACCAGAGCCTCTGTAACACCTCTGAAATCCCGCTGCTGAGCTTTCACAGATATAACTGCAGATCTTTACTACAGCTGAACTGCTGCAACAGGGGGAAATCTTAGACTTTTGGATGCATTTTTTTCCTCAAAAGATGTCCCCTGTTCTTAGTTAAAACTTCTTGCTGCTTCTGCAACATCTCCCCACAGAGCCGCAGTTCCGTGTTCCACAGACTGTTCAGAGTGTGTCCAGGTGGCCAAGGAGGCCGATGGCGTCATGGCTTGTGTCTGCACCGGCGTGGCCAGCAGTGATTCTCGCTCTGTGCTCGGCACTGGTGAGCCCGCACCTCGAATCCTGTGTTCAGTTTGGGCCCCGCAGGACGAGGACACTGAGGGGCTGGGGCAGCTCTAGAGAAGGGGACGGAGCTGGGGAAGGGTCTGAAGTGTTCTGGGATGCCACAGAGGGAGCTGGGGGTGTTGAGCTGGGAGAAAAGGAGCCCCAGGGAGCCTTATCGCTCTTCACAACTCCCTGAAAGCAGCGTGTAGACAGCGGGGGTTCGGGCTCTTCTCCCAGGGAACAATTGAGGACGACAGGCAAGGGCCTAAAGCTGCACCAGGGGAGGTTCAGATGGGGTGTTAGGAACTTTTTTCATGGAAAAGGTTACCAAGCGTTGGAACAGCTGTCCAGGGACATAGCTGAGTCCCCAGCCCCGGAGATGTGCGAAGACAAGTGGATGTGGCACTTATGGACATGGCCCGGTGCTGGACTTGGCAGTGTTAGTTTGCAGCTGGACCCAGTGATCTGAAAGGTCTCTTCCAACCTAAATGATTCTATGACTTTTTTGGAAGAAAAGTGAAATACCTTCAGATAGAAGACTTTTTTTTTTTTTTTTTGGTATTGCTGTTTTTTCCTGTTAACTTTCATACAACTTGAATTTTAATTATTTTTACAGTGTGTGTCTGGCACAGAGTTAATTTTCTTCCCAGCTGTCCATAAGGTGCTATGTTTACACTGCTGACCAAAACAGTGCTGAGAACACACCACTGTTTTATTTTAAGTATATAAACTTACTTGGTTTATAAAGACAGTTCAGAGACAGTCTACTCAAGAAAATTAATAGTTAAAAATGTTCAGTATTGTATAAGAACGTTCCAAGACATGTTCCTCAAATCACCTTCTGAGATATAAGTTAAAAGATGAAGGTGAAGATGGATGCAGCTGCGCTGAAAGAATAGTTTGCAGGTTGGCACAGGAAAACCTCAGTACCATCTGTGACAAACAGTACCAAGCCATTCAAAACTCTGTTACCATAAACTGTAGAAATGTCTCCTAATTAACTAAGAAGAAGCTAAAAAAATTAATTGCTGACTGATGCATTTACTGTAAAACAGTTATTTTAGCAGAGAGGTTAAAACGTGGTCCTGTGGCATCCCTGCCCATGGCAGGGGGTTGGAACTTGAAAATCCTTGAGCTTCATTCCAACCCAAACCATTCTATGATTCTATGGCAGAAATTCATCAGGCCCTTAAGGCAATAACCCCAAACCACAGCTTCTGAGCAAACTTTGCTCACAAAATTCTGTTACATTGTTTAATGCAATGGGAAATAAATTATATGTTTAAAAAAGTTACATTGAAGACAGAAGGAAAAAAAACCCCACCCACCAGAGTTGATAAGGTACATTATTTTATTAGTAGTACTGCTAATGGATAAGTGAAGGCTGTGAACCACTGCATTCCAGTTAGACTTTCAGGTTTTTCCTTTCTTTCCTAACGCCTGTGTCTCCAAGGTCAGCAAACTGACTCTGGCTGGAATGCTGGTTTTGGTTCACACACTCTTGAGCAGACTGCCCACTGGCCCGCATTCACACCCTCTTTTGAACATATGAACTTGTGCCTTCCCAGTTCTTGTACCAACCAAAAAAAAAACCCCAAAAACCCAAAACCAACGCTGTTCTGTATTTTCAAGGTTATGCAGTGACAGTTTGGTGAGCAAAGATCTCCTTTCATTCCACAGTGCATGCTTTTTCATAAATCAATCGGTCATTTTGAACTATAGCCCGAAGAACAGAGGAAGTATCAGATGTGTCCATTATTAAAGCAGAAATTTCAGACAGCCTATCACTAAGAAGCTAAATTGGAACTCAATCAACAAAAGATGATGCTATTGACCTCAAAGATATTAATGTTTTACGCTGCATTTTTGTAGCTCTAAGCACTAAATTTATTACCTGTTCAAAATACAAGGAAAAAAATGTGACATGTAAATTAAGAAAACATTTGTCAGGGAAAACTATTCTCATGCTTCAGGAAGGATGCACAAATAACTGGGAAGAAAATTTAAAAATATAACTACATATTTTATTACCAAGACACGGGTAACACAATTATCTTTGCAGCTCAATGATGACCAAAACTGTAAAAACAAATGTTATGTCATGAATCTACTATAAATAAAAAGTCTGGGAGGTGAAGGTTAAAGTTCTGCAAGTTCCTAAAGAACCTCCTGATTTTTTATCCTACTTCACCCTACCCTGTTAGTTTAAAATCTCTGAGGCATACTCAATATTACTCAAATCCCAAGCATTATTATTTCAGTTGCTCTTTCATTTAATGAAAACATTCCTTGTGGCTGAGTATGCCAGTAAATTAATGACTTCTGCTAATGCCACAGTCTCAAGAAAACCCATTATCCCATCCTCTTAACATCAAAAATGTTCAGCAGAGCAGTAACCATATGTCAATGATATCTTTCTTACACGCATAAACACTACGTAAACACTTAAAAAAAAAAGATTTAATTAAAGTAACATCTTAGATTTTCATAGTATCTGAGCAAAAATCTCTTTAAAAAAGCACCAATAATTCAAAATCTGTCACTCTTCCAGGAAACAAGAAAGTCCTAATGTGCCCATAATAGGACAAAAAAATTCTTATCTCTGCAGTGATAATCTCAATCACACCAATGATTATGCCATATTCTGCATCAGGACAGAGCAGTAACTCAGATTAGAGAGCACTGTGGACATAAACCATCACCCCTGGAAGTGTTCAAGAAGTGTGAGTGTGGCATCAGGGGACACGGTGCAGTGGTGAACAGAGTGGGGTTGGGTTAACAGCTGGACTCAGTGATCTAAAAGGTTCTTTTCCAGCCTAAATTATTCTAGGATTTTATGCTACAGACCACTTTTCTCCCATGTATTTACTCTAGCTCCTTGATTTTTTTTCCCCCAAACCACTTTAGACATATTTGGGAAACGCTCTAATAATTGAAGCCCAGGAATTATAAACTCCTTGTATTCTAGTAAGTGCTGCCAGTTTTAATACACAGCAGAGGTCCTAAGACTCCCTAAAACCTCAAGAGGCTGCAAAACCATTGTTCAGGCTATGTATGACCAACTAAAGTATATTTGCTATAATAACTATGTTTTAAATCAGCTTGGAGTGCACATGTTTTTGTGCTTGTAAACTATGGCTGTAGCTTTTGGAGTACCTAAAGCTTTCAAGAATTTACAGAATAACTGCAATTATATCTTGTGTGCCTTCCAAACGTACTGTACATTTCAATGGAGCTCATCCCAGTGCTCAAGCCAAACATTCCTCACTGGATTTTCTCAACATGGTATGTGTCAGTATTTGCTTTCTGCTACAGCAAAAATTCCTTGATGCGTTTTCTCATTGTGGTACTGTATGACAGTATTTGCTTTGTCTACGATTTTTAAAGGAAATAAAACTTTCAGAATTATAACTCAGATTGCGTGAGACTGCATAGAAAGTGTAAAACACAGAAGTATCGGTGTGAGATGGAAATTAAGTCTAGGAATACAAAGAAAAAGTAATCCACAAAGTTGAAAACAGGCTGAGATTAAGAAATGTCACATTGCTTGAAATACCTGAAGGCAAACACACAGAAGGCATTTTATTCAAATGGATTATTAAGGTGCTGAGGATAGACAATTTCTGCTTCCTTCTGGAACAGATCATGGAAAATATAATGACTGAAAATGGAACAAGATATTTCTCTCAGTAAAACAGTATTTTCTGAGCTCATTTCAGAGAAGCAAACAATTATACACCTCATACACAAGAATCGAGAGATAACACAATCTAATATAAAAATAAGTGATATACAGTATGTACAGTGACATCAGAACTAAAAGTTGATACAAAAGGTGTTAAGTGTTCCAGAATAGTGCATCTTACTTTAAAAGTGAAACTCCAAGTGCCCCCGATACTCTGTGACATGCATTAGCTGGGTAGAAAGAAAAAAAGGGTTCTGAAAGTGTAGCCACTGGCAAAGCACTGATGGTTGAACTTTAAAGAGTAAAAATGCTGCTCTGCCCCACGCTCACTGTCCCCAGGGATAACAGACACTATTCATGTTTTTGTTTTTCTCATTTAGGTAATCTGATACCATGTTATCACATGCTAAAGTCTGTACTGGTCCTCACTTAAATCATAAAATTTTTGTTCCAATTTATAAAACTGAAAATTGTTTTTCCTTTTATTTCACCAAAAAAAAAAGTAGTCATAACACATTCCTCCAGCATAGGAATTTTTAATACGAGACTTTATGATGTGTAAGAGTTAGAATTGGATTTAAAGTAAGATATGTTGTTAGTACTCAGAAAAGTACGAGAAAGGCATAATAATGTGTACTCATGTCACTCTCACATCTGGTATTCCTACTCAAAACACAGGCAGCTCCAGCACCAAGAACAACTAAAATCTTTCTGACAAGATCTCTATTGCAAGAATATCCACCCAAGCATAAGAGCCATTCACTTGCAGAGCGTCAGAATGCCAAAATCCAGACCAAAAAAAACTAAAATGGTGAGAGACTTACCCCATTTAAAGGAAATGTTTTCCATCCTAGTTCTCCGAGGACAGTTGTAGTATCGAGTAACACAACTGAAAATGGAAAAAGAAATGTCGTTTGTGGTATTGCTTGGATTAGACATCACAAAGTATTAAAACAGTATGGGATGAACTTGCCATGTTAGCTAGGTACATTTAGGCTTTCATTTTATACCTAACAAAAGTCTCAAAACTCAAAAAAACCCTAAATCTTTTGCAGAAATCATTGCCAAATCACAGTACACTACTGATATTTAACCATTAAAAGGTGCCTGAATAAACATGCACATCCTTGCAATCCCTTGCCTGGAAATCTGGAAATTCTGTGCATGGACTGCAGCAATAAAGCAAATAAAATAAACAGTGTCAAAAATAAGATGTTTTTGAAAAAACCATAAACTTCCCAGAAATAAAGTTATACAAGGTACAAATTGAGAACACAGACAAACAACTTCAGTTTCTATTTTACTGGTGTATTTTGCATCACTTCTGTCATATTCATGTTGGTTTTTTGATAGATGATAGGGTGTGGATTATTGTACTTGTGTATTGCAAAATGTTTCTGCATTTTTTTAATGTTCAATTCCTTTAGCTTCATTTTTCACTTCCATTCACTGATGCTAAACAAAATATTTAGCACATTTTACCCACATGTAACACTGCCCTCTAATGGAATTGTTTCATCCAACCCTCTAACTTCAGAAATCTAAATCAGGATTTAAACACAAAATAAAGTATTATGTAGGGCAGTTTATTTTAATTATTGAGTTGGTGTGTTTTGAATGCTCCCCCTTACAGCCCACGAATTCCAGTTCTTCTTTGAACGGTTAAATAATGGAGAAAAATAATTAAGCAATTAGTCTGGAACATGACCGCACTCTCCATAGATCCCACCTCTTGTCTGTGCAAATAATCAATGTCCAGCTATCTGTAACGAGTTTCTCTAGAGCAGGGCAGCAGCAGCAGGAGCCACATCAGGTTTTTTGCCCTATGGAAAAGGCACCTTGGCACAGACACTGAATTATTAGAGGGAACCTGACCCAGCATCTTCCCTTCTCTTTTGTACTGGTGACATTTAGAGTTCCTTTACACTGGAATGGATGGTAGCTTTGAACATGGAACTGAAGTTTGCTGTCTCATCAAAAGAACTTACAGGCAGGTAAAAAGCTCAACATAAACCACATACAAGCTTAATGGTTTATGTTAAGAAATAATGACATTTTTAAAAGGTATTCAACAAAGGGGAGTATTCTGCTCTCCACTTCCTCACCACTTCGTCACTTTATGAAGCTTTGTGAATAGTTTGAGTGTAAATTAACCGTTTTTTACAATGCCCATTTTACACCAAAAATAGGATCGCTGTCCCCATTGACACAGTTGTCTGCTGCTTACTGAAAAAGCTGTGATTTACAGCTGTCACAGTATTTTCTATTTGTGTCAGGCTGTCATGCTCCTTTTGAAGAGTCAAGAAAAGCATCTTCCCCCTTGACCTGTAATGCAGCAGCTTCCTGTGTAAAACTTTTGAGTTATAATCTGCTGGGCAGCTGTTGCCTCCAAAAAAATTAAGAAAAGTGAGTTTAGATATTTCTTTTTCATAGAGAAGACCAACTGCTCAGCAGGTTTCTGAGAATATTTCGGTTCATCTTAGATGTTTGTTTTCCTCTCTCCATCCAGAAAATATGGACTATTTGTTATATACTTTGTTTTCAGCTGAGTTTCAAGTTACACCTTGGTCCTTCTCAAATCTACCACCATCTATTCTGATGATAATTTAATTCTCTAATACTGGATTAAATAAATAATCAAATGAAATAAACTATATGTGTCTGCTAAACCTGTGGATCTGCAGGCAGAAATAATTTTTTTGACAAGCAGCATCTAGGTTTAAAGTATCATTTCAGTTTCACAATTTCTGTGGTAGCAGGACTGCAATTTAATAAGTATCACCCAGGTATTCAAACTTAATACTTCCATGGAACAAGGAGATACAGAAATACAGAAAGGAAAACTAATTCATTTCTTCAGTGGAGCCTGAATTAATTAATTCCTTACCTGAATTAATCAAGTACTACTTGAAAGCTCAAAGCTATACATTAAAAAAATTAAAAACTAGAATAAATTCATCACCGAAAGTATATTAAGTTTAGATTTAGTTCAGCCATGATCTAATAATATTTCTTGTATGCATTTACCAAATGATCCCCAACAAGTAATGGAGGTTTTTTAAAATACAATTTTTGATACATTTGACATACTGAGGTACTTGAACACTCACATATTCTCACCTGTAGCAACCAAATCTGTAAGAACTGGAGTATTCAAATGAACTGGAGAATTCTCCAAGGGGAGAATTCAAACCACCAACCCACTACTAACCAGAACTAGAATGGTATCACCTTCAGAGTCAGAAATGAAAATCATAAAAATGAAAATACTTGCATTACAAGACATGGAATAGTTATCCACCAAAAATGTGCCCATACTGAAAGATCTAGTAAACATTCTGTTTATGCCAATGAAATACAAACTCCAGTTAATCCGTGGATTCAACAGGGCCTGCTCTACAAACGAGGACACGAATAAAGCAATAAAATCCTCGCACACTTCAGTGGTTTGGAGATCTCTCCATGCTAGACTTTGTGGGACACAGATACCCGAGCTATCTTTAACCGAGGTAATTAAGAAGCAGTCTATCCCCAGCAGCACAGACCTGATGGCAGACAAATCTGCACTGCCAAGAAGCTTCCGACTCACAGCTCTTATGGCAGAAAATTCCCTCTGCCAAAGAGCTGCGGGATAAGAGGAATGCCAGCATGTATATATCGGAATTACAGACAGGAGTGGAGGCTTCCCCTCTGCCTCAGGATAGGGAAAGTTCCAAACTTGCCCTATCTGGACTGGAAACTCACATGCAAAGAGACTAAAAAGAGATGGTGGCCGCTATACCTGTGATGAATAAAAGGAGAAAATTATCTAAAAAGTTAATGGAATCAGGAAGCCATATTTATTGACCCTTGCCCCTACATTTACTTATTTATGCTCCTTCATATGCCATAAAAAGCTCCATTCTTCTTAAGAAAAAAAAAAAAAAAAGAAAAGTGGCCATTACGGACAAGCCATTAGCTGCCAGCACAAACAAAAGTGTGTCTGGAACTACTGCAGTGAATATTTTATGGAAAAAGCTCTGAGTAGGTTGGTTGAGATTAAGCAATGTTATTGACATTTGTGACATCCAAACCCCACTTTTAGCAGGCACTTTTCTGAGGTGATGTCAGCTCTAAAACTTGCACAGTGAACAAGAATTTAGGTCTGCCATTACAAAGTCATGTCACGATTCAAAATGAACTCCAAGATCCTTTAAAAAATCTCTTTGGATAAAAAGAACTTAGATTTAGCACTTGAATGTCCTTCCTTAAATAACTGAACTGGGGATACTGCCATTTGCCCAACAGTAATATACAGACTTAAACATATACTTGTAAAACTTGTTTAATTAACTGCACAGCTCATACTTAGAAGTGTTTAGCTCTGTTTTCCAGTATGTACTTTGATATTATTATAACCCATCATGTCATATTGAGCTTCAGTTTCCTTTTTTCTGGACATATCTTACACTGCTATTATTAGACTTTACAACTGAAATTAATCTTTTCAGAGGTTGTGCCTGGTCCCAAGGAAACTGTTTTACTTAAAATTACCAGGAGCAGAGCTCCGAGGACTGACAGTGTGGAATTTTAATTCCAAAGTACTCTTCTACAGATGAACTCTGCAATTGTGTCTGTACAACCAAGGAAAAAGCCTTGCAAACATTCATTTCACCGGTTTCTTTTCTTCTTTCTTTACACATCTCCAGACAGGATATGTGTAAATTAATACAATTAATAAAGGATTTTGGCCAACTCCATGGAATCACAATCTGATACCAGATTGCACTGTTACCTCTAGAATGGCTAAGCCTAAGATTTGCAAGGAAAACTGAACACACAGACAATTAATTACTGAAGACAGCACTAATAACTCAGGAATCTCTTGTCTGTATTGCATAAAAGAAAAAAAACAAACCAAAAAACCCTGGAAAGCTTCAGATCTTCCAGCAGGATAGGGAGGCATTATGGATGACACCCAGAAATGGGCAAAACTAGCACCTTTTTTTGTCCCTGGGAACTTTATTATTGACTGCAAAGTTTATAAATATAAGACAAACACACAGAGCTTTTGAAGTCTCTCACTTCCAGCCCTCAGGAGAGTTGCTGCTCTCCTCTGAAGTGTCTGTACTCTTTCAGGTTTTATGGGGTTTTTTTCATTTTAAAAAGAGGATCACCTGCAGTATTCTGAAATCATTCCTTCAAACAATGTGCATTAGGAGCCCTGGCTATTTTTATATCCTGTTTATATATCCAAGGTCACATTAGCCTATTTTTTGGTGCAGCAGTGCACTCACAGGCTGTTAGTACTCTACAAGATCACTGTCCTAGACAGATTACCTCCTTTTCATCATTATTTTTTTTTAGTTTGGGTTACATTTTTTGCTCTTGAATGTAGAAGGATCCATTTGTTTATAATAAAACAAGTTTCATTTGCAAGGGCTGACCTTTACTGAGCAATAAAGGCTGCACACCCTCTTTCTTTTTTTACTTACTTTTCCTTGTCTGCACACCCTCCTTCTTTCTTTACTTACTACTCTTTTGTCAGATACTGAGTTTGTATTTATTTATATTTATTTATATACACCCTCCTTCTTTCTTTGCTTACTACTCTTTTGTCAGGTACTGAGTTTGTATTTATTTTCATGTTACTAATGAAAAAATGTATCACAAATATCTCAAATTCTGTGATTTAACAGTCACTAAAACTACTTTAAGATTTCGTAGACCTCAGCTTTTTAAAATCCATTTAGTTAAAAAAAGAAATTAAACTTTCTACTGTCAAACGACTCTGTCATATTTTGTTATAATATAAAAAATCTCAACATTACTTCCGTGGCTTGCCTGCCCGAGGAAGACAGAAAGAAGAAGGAGATATGCAATATCCAAGTTACCTTGGCAATTAACGTGCAATCAACTGGGAAAAATTATTTAAATGCTTGGTTTTATGACCAGGCCTGTTTTCCATAAAACAAATAAACTGGCATTCATTATACACGTATCAATTGAATCCTTTTCCATAATTTCCATTATTTTGCATGCAACAGCTATCTGGTTTAGGCAAGACTAATGAGATGCAGTAATAAAGTATGAGGAGCACCTGTCTAGATAGCAATTCTGCCAGGAAAGTGTACAGGAGTCACGGCAAATCGGAGAGAAAACAAAGTATTGACAACGCTGTTTGCCTGAGATAAGAGGGATTAGAGCCAGCAAAATAGAGAGAGTAATCCTTCCACTCTCCTCAACATTTCCAAGAGTTTTATGTGAGGCTCCAGGAAAATCCTTGCTACTCTACAGTTGTAAAGGAGGGGGAGAGCTGTGCCTAATTGGGGAGCTGGGGAATCTCCACTCCAGGAGGCTTTGAAGACACCTTGAGCGCTGTCAGGCCTGGTTTCTGCACAATCTCCTGTTGCCTTGGGGCAGAGCGGGGGAGATGAATGACTTCTCGAATCCGCTCCAAATGTGACTTTTATAAAAATCTAGTTACCTGGTTAATGGTGCTTCCCTTTCCTTTTCAAACCACAACTCTAACACCTACGCTTCTCCTATATTCCTGAATTCCCCGAGTCCCCAAACTCATTAAATTTACCATCAATAGCCCAGAGATGTCCTCAGCCAATTCTTTCAGGACTCTTGGAAGAGAACTATTTACACCAGATGGGAAGTACTTCATATTATTCACATTACATGAATAAAACACTAATTTCTAATTTTCCCAATGTTAAACACATTATTTTCTGCCTCTTTCTAAAAATAGTTCAATACCATTCACACAAACATTTTTATTCATAATACAATAGAGAAATTCCCATTATCCTGAGTGTTGTGAGACTTGAGCTTTTACCTAACGCACTTACTTTTTATTTTCAGTTTACTACATATTTTCTATTGTGTATTAATTTCCACATGTATCCTCTTCCATTAATTATTAGAAATGTTTATATTTCTAGTTTCTGCTTTCTGTGATCAGTGATTTCCTAATCAAGAACTTTAAAAAGGAATTTCCCCTTTCACCTTTTTTATTCTCACATTTGCACACTCACACAAACACTTTCAAAATTCTCTTCTAAGGAATGTGAACTGGCCAGAATAATTTTTTATGTACAAACCCCAAGATCCCATTCACGATACATTTCTCTTCCCAGTCCTAGGAAGTCTGCAATGTCATTAGACGGGGTTATATTGGATAAATGCATCTCTTTATCTTGGTAGTGTTTTATTCCATACCATGAAGTCTCCAGTGAGGCTCTTCAAAAACTAATTCCCCCACAGCACCATTTTTCTTTCCATACATTACATACAGATGCTTAAGGAATAATTTCCCCTATTTTCTCATTTGATTCAGTTATGTGTTTCAGTCTCACTGTTCCCTACTACTTCCTGGATAGAGGTAATTTGAAATCCTGTGGTTCTGAGAAAACAAGATTAAAACAAGCAAAGGTTCTCTTGCAAAAAAAATGCCACCACCCACCTTTTATTTTCAACCTTCTTCCCCAGAACGCCTTCTTACCTATTTCTTAGCAATTTTAAAAATGAAATTAAAATTTATCATATTACAGAGCCAATATAATTGCCCATTCCATACCATACATTCAAAGATGCATGTTCTCCTTAGAGGAGAAGGCTGCTGTAATCCTATGGCTTCATCTCTCTCTGGAATGCAAACCAGCATTTTCATACTAAATGCTCCAGTTTTACAGCATCCTTTTTCCACACTGCCTTTCTTCCTTTCTTTCTCACTTTAAAAATCAGCACGAACCCCTTTATTCTCATGTTATGTCATTATTAGCATTGCCAGCCATTGCAGACCCCTCTGTTTCATCAGTTACATCTGCCTTTCCGAAAGCACAATGGTCAATTTTAAAAAATATTGTCAAGATCTACAGTAACTTTAGGGTTTAAAGTATCCAACCACAAACATATTTTAACAAGAGCATTTTGCTTTCCTTACCAATGCCATTTCCCTGTAAAATAAGCAATTGCAGCACTTTAAACATTATCAAAGTGTTCTGATAATCGATTATTGTCATTTACAATTTATAAACTGTACACAGCCCATTGAACACACCTGCACCCTGTCATAACTCTACTTTGAATGACGTGATTGATATTTACACTTTTATCATTTTAGGGAGAGAAAATACTTGAATATTCTGGACAAATTGAAACATCTATTCTATAATTTTGGAGTTAAAGACATAGTAAGATAAAAAGTCCCTGAGAGGGACAGAGTTATTTTCAATAAACACAAATCCTTACACCCAAAGGAATAACAGTAAAATTTGGTGTCCTGTTTCTTTCCATTATTTGAATCCCTGTCTATAACACAGGAAAATATATCAAAGGAGGGAGAGACGTTAGACAATTTATCAGTCAAAGTCAGGTAATACCAGTCAGTGAAAGATACAGTCTTTCCCAGTAAGGTGGATTCCGTGTTTTATTTCACGAATACCAAGGGGAGCCTTGGAAATGCACTTGATACATTCAGTGGCAACAAATGCCTGGAGAAAATCTGTCAGTGCAGAAACACATGACAATTTCTGCACTGAAATCTTTCTCGGATAACAGTGACACTGCCAAATTGTATGTGGTTAGATCTTAACTACTTATTCTGTCACCTAGCAGGTTATTTTGCTCTAAGACAGCTGTAAACATTTTGTATTTTGAGGTCTCACATAGGCACTTGCTTCTCCCATGTGAGTCTTACTCATCAGCACCAAAAAAAAAAATAAAACTACTGAGGTAAAAAGAAAGCATGCTCACATCTAAAATGAATGGGCTCACCTCAGGAAAAGATGAGGCCCCAAGTTTTCCTCAGGTAATTGTGGAATGGAAAATGAGTAGGTAATGTCCTACCTGTCCTAGCCTGTGACAAAGCTTTTTCCCCAAGAGCAATGTCAAAGTGATTTCAAAGTGATTTTGTTGATCAATGCACTTTCAGATGGCAAAGTAAGGCAGGAGAAGGTTGTGAAATCCATAGCTCAGCCAGAAGGGATGAATTCCTGCATTTGTAATGCACCAGAGGGGGCTGAGCACTGCAATGTCAGCCCTGCAGGACCCGCGGTGAACGCAGAACCAGGAAAGTCCCGGCAGGTAGAGGCAGTTGCTGCACTTTAATGTGCTCCTCACAAAGGATGAGATGGGGGAAAGGGGGTTCAGGTACCAGGGAAACAATGTGTTCTCAACATTGACTCCATTTTCATTCCTAAGACACTCCTTTACAGCAGAGATCGTTGTTCAAATGAAGTGGGATAAATTAATGCTGTTCAAAGCTGCAGAAAACAACACCAGAGCTGTATTACTTTTTGAAGCTTTTGGTTTCACATGTGAGATACAAAGAGATCAAAAGCTAACCCTGATAAAAACAGGAGTCACAAAATGATGATAGGAGCCCAGCTGCCCTATGTAATAATTTTCATTCTGCCTCGAAAATACTAATTGATATTCAATTCACCATCATGTTCATGTCAACAGTAGATTACCAGACAGCTCTTCCTAAATGAACACGAATACCTGACAGTTTTGTCAGCCCTGTTTATTAACCTGAGTATATCTTCATTAGGGAAATTAGAAACAACTGAAATTCAGACAAATGGATTTATCTTTCCTTGCACTGGTAAATGACTTGTGTGTTGAAGCCAATTCTCTTAGGTTGGGACTAATGCTAAATTTAATATTCTTCACTTTGTGATCTTACGAGCAGTTTCTTTTCAGTCTTTTACTATAATACTTCTTTTGAGTGGTGATAAAATGAACAAAAAGTTTATGTGAAAACATCTGTAAGTGGGAAAAAACCAAGCAAACCCATACAAAAGCTTTTGGAAAATTATAACAACACCTATGCATAACTGTCAGCCAGACAAATTATGAAGTTAATAACTCCATGGCTATTGCTCTATTGCTCCTGTACTGCAGACCTTTTGGGAATTCCTCTTCAAGTGGGGGTAGAAACTTCTGGAGTTCATGGGCATCATCAAACCCACCCTAGACACCCATTCTTCCTTGCACTGCTCTGATCTAACAGGATCAAAGAGGCTCTCAAATAGGAAGGAATGAAATGGGATTGCAAAGGTTTGTTGCCTTTTCCCAGCGCATACCTGGAGAGGTTGATACAGAAGCACCTTTCAACCTCATCATCTGTCTCTTTTTAAGAGGAGCAGAAAGTGTGGAGCATGGAGTTTTCCACAGCAGTCCCTTTAAGGAAGGAAGTGTAGAGAACAGCTGATAAGGTGACAAACAGAGACTGGGAGGAAAGATGGCCACTGCTTACTCAAGCAGTCACTTAATAACCATAATGAAAAATTAGCAGTTTGTGACTCCAAGGAACAGAGCAGACAAATGTCAGGAGAGGGACAAAGGCTGAAGCAACTAAAGAGAGTTTGTGCTTGAGTGGCAGCACAGCGCCATGAAAAGTCTTTCGAGAATCTGTGGCTCAAGAACTGAAGCAAGGGACCAGCCCAGGATTTTTGGCAGAACCCTTGCGGGATGGCGTGTTCAGAGCTGCAGAGCTGCTTCAGGCAGGCTGAGGGCAAGAACTGGGAGGCTGAAACTGTGGCATAACAGGCAGATCGGACATGGGAACAACAGTGGGAGAAGCTCCAGACACGGAGCACAAAGAAGGGCTCCTCTGCAGTGGGCAGACTCACCCACTGAAGCCAAACACTCTTGGCTACTCCCTCACTGTCTTCTACTGCTGCTGTAGTTCCGCCTAACTTTTTAACTCCGGGCTGCTAAAACAGCATTTACCTACACTCAGTACATTTTTTTCCCCATCATAAAGAATGAAATGGGGTCATTCCTATTTTGCAGTCAGAAAAGCTGCAATACAGGAAGCAAAGCAGACAAACAGCCCAGAAATGGTAGATCCTAATTCACCTGCTTTTGCAAGCCAACAGGAACATTAGGCTTGTCCATATGAAGTGGTGCAGAGGCTGGAAAAGCACAGCTGTTCAATCCCCATCTGTTGCAGAGCTGTAGTCTGAACTACCACTCAGAATTCATCCACAAGACATACAAATGAGCCTCCAGAAGTGAAAGGACATTTATTATTATCCACTCCAGACCTATGGCAGTGCCACATAAACAGGACAAAGTTAGTATTTCACACTAAAATAAAAAGACATGCTCCCTGATCTCCCTATTAACCCAACGTCCTGGTCTGGGCTGGGATCGAGTTCATTTTCTCCTTAGTAGCTGGTGCAGTGGTACTTGCAATGAACCAACAATGACACCTAAAAAAGCAAGTGACCTGCAAAGGATACAGGAGGGCTATTAGCCTACATTTGGGGCTTTTCCCGCTGGTTAGAGGTAATGTGGTTAGTAAGGACTTTAGCTGCCAGCAGATAAGGCAAGTCATCAGGAGAGCCACAAGCCGTGGGCATATCAAAGCAGAAGCAGTCGTGACTTCCCAATGTGCAAACGCTCTCAAGCAAATTGATCAGTTTTTCTCCTTTGCGTCTTGAAGTGGTATCTCATTTGTTTGATAAGTTATCTGCCTGAGAAGTTAAACATTTAATATAGTTGGCCTTACTGCTGTAGTCTGAAAGTGACCGTGATGTACAAAGAAGGAGTTTAGCAGAAGTCATATGAAAAAAAAGCTTTCCAGGATGGAACACAGTGGCAGCTCAGAAAATAAGGTCAACATTTGGCTATATTACATGTTTTCATTTTTTTATTGCAGAACCTCAAAAATAGATAAATGCAACTTCTTAGAAAGCAGAGTTGTTACACTCATGACAAATATTCGCAGAGATACCCTAGGTTTATATTCATGATGCTAAAATGTTTCTTATCTCCTTTGATTAAATATCCGCACAGCCAGTCAGTTTAATGTTTTTGAGCTTTGTAAATCTCTCTTTCACTTCATCAGTCTGTCAAATTTTCCACTAGCTCTTCATTTATAATTTATGGTTTAAAGCACCAAGTTTTCACAGCATGAACATTTTACAGGTGCTAGGTCAGGCTGTCAGGCTAAAGTACATGCTAATAGTCAGTAGCTTTGAAAAATCTTGGTCTCTTTACCTACAGTGGAACATCAGCATGAAGACTCAACAGTTTTTATCAATTAATCAGGTTTGCAATACTTTTAACATTATCAACAAATAAATACACAGCATCTTGTAACTTATTTGACAGGAAATAAGTCTGACTATCTAACCAAAGATCAAATTACTTTAAAATATTGGACAGCATGGAGTACTCACCTCTACTATGCACAGACTTTGAGCTTTGAATTATATACTTTTAATGCACATTCATGGAGATTTAAATTTCAAAGATCACTGAAGAGCATTAAATAGATCTGAGAATGCCATCATTCATGTAGTAAACTGTTATGCCTGATCTGTTGAATAACTGATCTTCTATTTACCACAGTATATAGTTACCCTCTTTTTTCTTTTTTGACTATAAAATAATCTAATTGGAGAAAATAAACTATTTTTTCTGATTTTACATCAAGAAGTGAAAGGGAAAAGACTGCTTTCCCATGCCTTTTTTTCCCCCCCCCCCAAATTTCCTGTAGTGCAAGAGAGGATTTGGACAGGTACAGAACTGCATCAGTAAAGGCAAGTGCTGGAAAGGCAGCAGCTCTCTGGGACTTGGCTCAAAGCACCGCTTCCAAGGGCTACTTGAGACTTAAGTGCCTGTTACACAACGCAGTGATGCAAGAGCAATGTCACTGAGGATGGCTGGAGCACTGCCCAGGGACTCTGCAGGCAATGCCAAATATAGACTGTACAATAATACATGCACACTGCTAGTGAACGAGACAGCAACCTTTATATTGGAGTGATTACCACAAAGGAAATGTTTGGATGAAAAAGTGCTTGATGACATTTTTCTTCCAAACATCTTTTTTTCCCCTCTTTTTTCCATTCTGCCTGAAATGTCTGAGCACAGGAAACATGAGAAGGGGACAAAGAGCACCATGGCTATGTGGGTCAGGGACACCTTTCACTGCCCCATCCAGTCTGGCCTTGGACACTTCCAGGGATCCAGGGGCAGCCACAGCTTCACTGGGCACCCTGTGCCAGGGCCTCACCACCTTCACAGCAAAGCCTCTCTCCCTGATATCCAATCTAAATCTACCTTTTTTCAATTTAAATCAGAGAGGAAGAGAGATGTCATGTTAAAAAGCAAAAAAAAATTCATAACAGAAGACAGAACTGAAGAAAACATGGATTGGAGAATGCTACACTGTCAGAAGAGGTACTAAAAGTGGTAACATATTTAGAGGCTGTGCAGGAAGACAATGAACACTGCTAAAAAGAAACATTATTCTTTGTACAGAAAGACAATGAACGCTGCTAAAAAGAAACATTATTACTCTTTGCACATGAAGAATGAGGCATGAGTTGGAAAGTAGATGCAGGTAAAAGGTTTTGCACAGATTTGGTTCCATTAAAACAACTTGTTACCACAACTGTATCTAGAATCCAAAATATATCTTCAGAACTGCTTAGTGTGAAGTTCTAAATAGCTATTAGTAACTGATTTGTGTAAAACTCTAAATCACTGTCTTTCACAATGCAGCAATTTACCAGACATACCAAAACTAAGACAACTGAAACTGTCTTCACATCTCGTTTCTGACTGCATGGCAGAAGGCTGGCTGCAAGAAGCAAGGTTTCATTTCCATTAATTACAGGAGTAAACAATATCCTTGATAGAGTTAGCACACATTAAACTGAGACTGTTGGATCTACAAATAGTTTCAGGCCAAGCAGTTTTTTACCTCATGAATGGGGGGGACGGGTTTGCCTATAAAAAAGATTTTTGAGGATTATAAGGAGTCAGATGGAGAAAATCAGAGTTAAAAGGAAATATTTTATGGTTAAAATGAAGTATATGATTAAATCCCTAGTTAAAAGAGCAAGAGGTATAGCACTTAAAATTGAATACAAATTTATTACATAAATTTCATAAACCCACACTGATCTAAAGCCTCCTTTACTACTAGAGCTAGGTACCACCATACCTGAGCAATTTGAAATATTCCTCTCATTTTCCCACCTGTTCAAAATCATTCTCAGCCTATGAATAGAATATTTTCTCATGGCAGGTTTCTCTACACTCTCCACAAACGCAATCAATTATTGTTTAGTGCTGTTTCCCACCAACAGTAATGAATGCCTTGATCAGAATCTCAGTGTGTTTTTTGATTGCCCACAGTCCCTTCATTTCCAGTGCTTGCTCTCAATCAGATCAAGTGATTTAAATCTCATACTTAATTTAAAACAGATGAAGGAGGAATTTAAGATGTTTCATTCATGTAAATAGCAAATTTATAACAATGAATATTATCTTTCATATTGCTACACAGCTTAATTTATATCATCTAAGAGCAATAAAACAGAGTAAGCACTGAGCGATCCTAATAGCCGAGAAGAATCAAATTATGGAGGAAAAAGCTGACATCTGAATTATAATGCATTAAGGTAAAATTACAGCTGAATTTGAGGATAATTTCATTCAATTTGACTTCAAGAAAGCAGTACTTCTTTCAGCTTATTTCTGAACGATACAAACCAGAAAGTGCTCTGAATCTATAAAAATTATTTATGTTTTCTTTTAAGATACCATTAAATTCCTGTTTGTGTGACAACACAACACTTATTGGTAGTGAACATTTTAGCTTATCATGTACATTTCACTGTATAAATGTCAGAAATAAAACTGAGTTAGGAAACCAACGTTGTAAAAGAGTTTTTAGCTGCCTTCAATGGGGAGCAAAAGATATGAGCAATCAATAAATGGCATGGTTTTGAGACAGACAGATTGAACTGTGCAGCTCGTGCTGCAATTCCTCAAAAATAAGTCACGAGGCTGACCATATTTACCCCAAAACCTACAAGAACAGACGTGACTCCTCCTCCAATAGTAAGCTGGATCAAAAACGAGAATGGAAAGGCGTTCTTAAGCTTTGGGACAATGCCAGCACAAGCAGAAATGAATAAGCACCATTCACTAATAAATGCAGCCCATAAATGTATTTGAATTTCATAGCACTGAAGTTCAGGACAAGCTTCCAAGGGGAGCAGTGAGGGAACACGGCTCAACTAGATTTAAGAAGAAAATTAATAATTTTATACAGCATCATAGGAAGCATCTGATTGTGGTAACAAAGCTCTTTCCCAAGCTCGCTCTGTGTTACAGAGCCCCTCGATGCAGTGTAAATAATCTGGGCAGGTTCTGCTATAATGCAAATACAATTCTTCCTCTCAAGAACAATTAAAAAACACTTGCAATGCCGGTAATGTCACAGTGACCTATTTTCCTCACCTCCACTGAAATTAAGCCACTTGCTGAATGACAAACTGATCCTTCCATTGCTGATTTCCATTTCCTGTCTTGGAAGGCAAGACAGCCTCCAGCCCATCTGCCTTTGGATCACAGCAAAAAGAACTTAAATAATAACGGAACGCTCTTCACAGAATTTCAGTATAGATCTCTCCAAACTACTGCATTTATCTTTAACATAGGCGTCCAAAGGGCATAATCCACATTATGGACTAACAGCCTGTAAAACTGCATTTTATGAACTGTAGCAGTTTTCAGCAATAAAAATTGAATCAATGGACTCAAGTTGATAACTTTCTTTTCTATCCTACGGTGGAATTAATTTAATTTTTATATTTTTTAATTATGTACATTTTGAAAAGCACTAGAACCTGCTTGGAGCCTGCAAATCTCTGTGCTTACAGCTATATATGACATATTACTAAATAAACTTTTTTTTTTTTTACCACCAGACTAGACTCAACATTTTGTAAATTAGAATGTTCACGTAAGAAAGTCAGGAAAATTAGATTTTTTAAAAATCTCTTCTTCCTTCCCATTTTCTTCCCCTCCTCTCCCTTATCAGAAATGTACTGTTCCATCTCACTATCTGAAAAAAGGATAGCTCACTGCTATTTTAGCTTTACTCATAAAAATTCATTACTTTACTGCAATGAAAATCATACTGATGCGCCTTACAACTGCATAAATGTTTGTCTGCTCAAAGAACACTACCTCCATGAAGCTCACCAAAAAAGTTTCCCTTTTTTGTTAAAGCATTTCATAGCAAGACTATTTCCTCATTTCTTTCTATAGTTTTCTCTTAGTTTAAACCAGATTTTAACATGTACCCCACGTAATAAAGGCCCCAAAATCCAAACATTCAAAGTAATTTGGTTTTGTCCATGTTTAATAACTGTGAAGTCAACCTGAGCTATTACCTGGCAGCTCAAATAATCGGGTAATTTGGATGATGTATTCACTGAATTTGGCACAATCACATCTCATCTGGAGATGAGAACACCAGATATCAGAAAAAGAATGGCTTAGGTCAGAGACTCAAGCACACAAAATCACAGTTAAAGGTAAAACATGTTAGTGTAAAAGACTGAACAGTTCTTCAATCACTCTTTCCACAGACTGATCATCATCAACTTGTTAACTTTCTGCTTTTCTCCAGACACTTTAAAAAAGAAGACCCTTAACTAAGCAACGCTTAACTGAAGGGTATTATTTGATATAAACCAAACCCTGAACCTTTGCATTACAGTGTATTAATTTTATTTACACAGCTGAGTGCAGTTGCAGGTGACTCACTTCAGCCACCCGTGCTTGCAAAGGGACATGCAGTAAATTATCTTTGTGCAAAGACACTTCCCAGTGTGGCCGTTCACGGGACTCGCTGGCACTCCCAGAGCCAGAGACTGGCACTGCTGGGACCAAAGACCCTTGGCCGCTATAAAAAGCATTAAAAACGGATCAAGAAGAGAAATGAAATAACAATAACCAGCTAGATAATGTTGGCAAAAACTGCCTATCAAGATCAAGCAATACTCTACATTAGGATCACTTTCTGGTGCATTTATTAAATGGCAAAAAAGTAACAATTCTTGTTCTCTTCTCCCTTAAAAAGAATACAAGCCAGGTACAACTATGCTTCAATTGCTGTGGAGTAAAACAAGTGTAAGGAGGAATGCAGGACAGAAAATCAGTTCTTAAATTCTTTTGGACTTATCTAAACATTGAAGCAATTCAGAATTTCACAGAAAAAGAATTAAACAATTTATGTTCCACATAAAACAAACTAGATTATAAACCATCCATCCCTCTAGGCTGAAGCCTGAACAATCAGATGAGCTATATGGTAATTTGTCCATTAACCTTTACAATGTGTGTCCCATGATCCACCTGAACCACAAATGAAGGGACAAATGCAAATCAAGACTGTCTGTTATCTCTAGATTTAACATAATCTATGTGCAGTTCTAAATGTCAACATCTAATCAAGCCTAATTTATTATTGATCTTCTTTTTTGTTTTCAAAATATTCATCTGCGACACAAATTCCCATCAGCTTTTATTTCTTCAGGCACATCTCTCAAGTCTAAAATACATCTATCAAACTACAGCTATTGAAAATAATTTCCTAATTTGCTTTCATGTAATGGAAACCTACTAATGCTAAGGCCTTAGGACATAACTTAAAATCCAAACCACTTGTTACACAATTTGTAAGGAAAATTGTTAGTGGTGAAGTGAATAGGATAAGCATTACTGGAACTTTTAATGTACTGTGTGATATTGAAGGGATGCCATGAGAAAGGAACAGAGTGGGAAGCTCCCTACACGTCTGAACTCCATCCACCTCCTCTATGGTTACGGCTCCTCTTACTTAACTCTCTGAACTTCCAACACAATTTTTTGCCTTCTAAACATTTTCCAAACTAAAATAGTCTATTTCAAACCCTTTGTTTGTGGTGGACTTCTACCAAAAAAAAAAAAAAAAAAAGGCAAAAACTTCCAGGACTGAAAGAAGCTGCACGTGTTCACTACAGCAACTGGAAATTTTGACACTGCCAAAGATTATCAATGCTTCGTGCATTCCATCCTTAACAGACCCTATGTATCGATTTGACTGTGCTGATTAAAACTACCAGCAAGCAACTGAACAGACTCCATGATCAGACTAGGGGGCTGCACAGGATATTTCATTTCATCTTCTGCCTTCCAAGTCAACAAGTACAGAGTGCTTTCAATCTGCAATCTCTCATCTCAGAGCTCGGAGAGAGCGGAAGGACCAGAAACATCCCAAATCAAATGCAGCAAAATATGGAATGGAACCATGAAAAACAGAAATGAAAAGGAAATTGTCAGCACTGATGGACAGGAGCCATCTAGTAGAAGAGTGAGGTTAAGAAAGGTAAAAGAGGAAAGAAAGGAATAAAGATAAAAAGAGCCACAGAATGGGAGGCTACAACCATTACAGCTCTTATGCAACCTATGATACCTGAAAATAAGCCTATTGTACATGCAGGTTTCAAAATTCCTTTGCTGCTTAGGACAATCTATTGGCAAGGTGCATGTTTTCATTATCATCCAATGCTTACACCCTGGAAGATGGCAGCTCTCTTGCCTTAAGTAATTCAGAACATTTAGCAGAGGATTACACTGTCAATCTAAATAACCACTCTATGTGAATGATACGTGAAGAGGGAGAGAAAAAAGAAGGAAGCTTTCAAAATAAAACATTTGCAGTAGGAAAGGTAAGTTTGTATTACCTACATTTTTACGCTAATGGGATTAACAAATCCCACACTCAAAAGTCAGGAAAAGCCAGAGCTGAAGTAGTCCCTGTGGCTCAGAGTCTCCATCAAATAGAGCTGGCTCCAGTAAGAGTGGGAGCCAAACAGCTCCCTGGGCCAGCTGGCCAAAGTTCCTGCTGAGAGGTTCAGGCCTTGCCCTCAGGAAGGCTCTCAGGAGACCAGGCACACAACATGGCAAGAAAGTTTCACATCTTTCATTTGCACGGTACAAATTTATTTCATCTGCAAGTCAGCATTTTGAGAAACCAAGTTTTGATGCATCATGGATTTTTAAAGTAGGAAGACAACGTTCCGAGCAGAGAACACCTTAGTTATGTACAGGAAGAAAAATTAACAGTGAGTTTCACTTGAGACTACACTGAAAGCCAAGGTGCTGCATCTACCTTTGCCACCTATGTGCGAGCACATCAAAAACAAATTCCTTGGAATATGCACTGGGTGCCACTGACTGGTCACCTAAACTAAGAGCTTTGGCCTTTAACTCCTCAGATCAGTGGCTATAAAGACACAAAGGCTTACTCAGAAGGATATTGTGAAAATAGTAGTTTTGAAGAGATTCAACACTGAAAAAAATTATGCGCAGCCTAATGTTTTCACAGAGACTTGGATTAAACAGCAGTGACAAAAAAATGCTGGATTCCTTCCAACCACCAGCATTCATCTTTCTACACTAGATGAGATGCCCTTTAGTCTGTGGGAAAACCGGAGTTTATAACATCATTATATTCATCTGCATCAAAAGGAACCATTAAAATGACATGGAATGCCATCTGATTTCCTAGTTGCCTTTTGCAATCCCAGATTTCTTCAGATGCAGCTTTTATATGCTGCCTGTCTCCAGTGGACCATTTTTTCTTTGTGTAGTGCTCCCAATCACTCTTCCTTTGAGTACAACACCATCCTAAAAAGGCAAATTCTTACTCCTAGCATGAGATGTGTATCTGTATTACTTAAAGAAAAGAATTTGGTTAACTCTCTGAAATTCTGTGTCTAGAATTCTGTCATTTAATGACTTTTTTACCACATACCAAAATCACAGGGTAAACTTTCCTACTGTTGTCTCAACAGCAACAGAGTTTGGGTTCCCATCACATCTGATGGAGGCTGAGTGAGAGTTTGGCTGAGAAACTTGTATGCCACAGCTCTCATCATGTTTCTTCATTCCTAAATGCTAACAGTATTCATCTTCACCTAAATTAAATGGTCCTCTAAAAAATGAATTCCACTAAACTAAATTATTAAATCTAAATAACCCTCTAAGTGGGTGTTTCTACTGTATCATTCTGGCATGGAAGTGTTTAGCAACTTTTGCAATACAAACAAAAGCAATTACCAGAGACAAAGGTTTTACATTTCCCTTACTCTCCTTTTCAAAGGTCTTCAGCAGCCACACACAACAGAGTATAAAGGACTATGCAGTTTTATATGGTCCCACTTTGTTTAGCAGAAAGTGCTGAATTCAAACCACATTTTGAAATATGAATCCTTCATCCAAATGCTTTTCACGCAATCAATTTCCTGCCACAAATACTGGAAACACTACAAAAGAAAATAGCTATGTATCCTTTGATATTTTTTTAATATTTCCAAAATATATTTGAACAATTCTAAATTTTAGCAGAATTAATTTTTGTATGAAATCTGATTTTAAGCCAGCAGGTGAAACCCACTGAAAATTAGCCTTGGGACATTCAGAATGATAATCACTTTTACCCAGATTAAAATGCTGGTGCATTATTTTATGGAATGCGTTCTAATTTGTTATTTTATTCCTTTATTTTAAGCAAGAAGCAACCAGCAGTCAGAGAATACAAATTGCAGCAGCAAGTGCACTCTAACCAAGGGTCCCCAGCCAAAACAAATCACTCATTACATGCATCAATGATACTGTTTGCTGTGTGTGACTTTTCCCCTTTTGTTCTAGGTGCAGAAGCCATTAAATGGATTGAGGCAGTGGAGCTCCCAGCAAATTCACCTTTTAACTATGTTCTCATTCTGTGTGTGCACCTCCACAAGGGGTTGTTACACCCTGCCCACCTTTCCTTCTGCACCGAAGTGACACAGCACTGACTGTTTTAATCTAAAACAGGTACAATGTCAAAAAACACGTTGGTGTGAAGGAACGCAGTGTTTTCAGTGCAGTTAACACATCCACATATTAAAATGTCCCCTCTGGATTGCTCTGTCTGTGTCACTGCTGCTCACCTAAGCACTGCCCATGCTGTCCCACTCCCCCATCAATGGGACACTGCTGATTAACGGGATACTGCTCCTCATGGAGAACCTGTCAGCCAACAGCAGACACCTTCAGAGTGTCTGCAGCTCAGTCAACTTAGAGCAAATAAAACCTCCTCTCAGGAGGAAAAAAATCTGACAGCTTCTTAGAAATCTACCTAAACACAAACCAGGAATTTCCACTTAGAGACAAAATACATTTTGAATTGTCAGACTGTTCTACAGAAAGAAAAGTTTATTTTCCATCTAAATGTAATCTCCTCATAAAGTAAATGCTTTTGAATTTTAAAAACTTGACCCTACTTGACTGTCAAAAGAAATGTCAGTCTATAATAGCAGTTATTTATCTAGGCTAAATTTAAAAATCAAAATACCCCTAACTTTCTTTAAAAACACAGAATAACTATTGATGCTTTATATATTTAGAATGGGAATAGAGCCATAAAAGAAAGTAATAGTAGCTGCTGGCGTGAAGGTGGAGGAGTACTATGACCTACTGTAAAACAATTGTTTAATGAGCAGGAAACTGTTTGTAAAGTATCATAAACCAGAGGGGGAGAAATATCTATGCATTAAATGGGCAGTGCTTTTAAAATTGTCTATAAAACTATCTACAGCCTCCTTAAAATACTTTTACTTATTAAAATTAGCAAATGTCTAATTATTATTAATTTATACCATTATCAAAGTATTCAGCCCCTTTTTCTTTTTTATTCGGGGTGGTAGAATTCAGTCCAAACACAAATATCCAAGACAATAAGCGAGAGAAATGCTAACTTAAAAGAAGGGTTATGTTGTGTGGGTGAGACCAATCAGCAGAACTTTCCTACTGACTAGGAAAATATTTAGGGGGTTTGGGTTTTGCTGGGAGAGTTTTGGGTTTTGGTTTGGTTTTCGGGTTTTTTTAACACAGTGGATTAACCAGCTTCAAATATAAAACATGCAGTTTATTGAAAGCCAAGATTGGTCTCCATGCTTTGCTCTGTAGCACATTAGAATTAGTACTGAGGTCACAAATGGCTGCTGGATTAATTGAAGTGACTTCTCTTTAATGATTATTTGGAACAGGCTTGTTCTTAGATGTAGGAATGATCAATAGCCTACCTACACAAATGGTGTTACAATATTGATAATGGAAGTATCCTTGGAACTAAAATATGGATAGCTGGAATAAGTGTTAGGAAGACTGAGGGGTTATGGGAAAAAAACAAGCTCTAGATAATTTCCCTATTTAATTTTAATCACTTCTGTATGGTCCAGAAAGAAATCCTGAAAAAACAATCGTGTTTTTTTATCATGTGAGAGACATCTTTTCAGCAGTAATTCTCAGTTCAAACACCTTACCATAAAGACTGACATATCATTTACAAGTTAAAAACCAGCTTCTGCAGGTGTATTGTTCACAACTGATAGTTTTTTTTGACCTCTCCTGCATTATAACATGGTCTCTGGAGGTCAGGACACATTCTGGATAAATAATTTATCCAAACTTGGCTATTTCCATCCATTTTGTCATCTCTCTGTCCCAGAGTTCAGCATGGTAATGGGCACATCAAACACAAGGCCAGCCTCATCTCCGTGCCAATGTCAAGTTGTGGAAATCCAAGGCTCCTATTGAAACATTCCAGCTAACACACACAGCTGGAATAGGAACATATCCTAAACCAGCCCTGCCATAGTGGGATATCAGGATAATAAAATGCTACCCATATTGCACATATGTAATTTTCTCAACATGCCTGATCAGTTAAATGAGATTTTAAACGTTAGACTCTTAATTAAAAAAAAAAAAAAAAGCCAACAAAATGGATATTAACTTACTCTGTATCTTACTGACAAACAACTTACTGAACTTTTAGACTTCTAAAAAATTCTCAAGTGAAAATGCTAACACCAGATATCCTAAACAAACCCTCAAGCAGAGTTAAGATCTAGAAGTATCTATCTGGAAACACAGAAATGATTTTAATAAGAAAAACTCGATTTCCTACATGCTTTTTCCTTTTACCAACTTTCTGGCCTCCCAGAGGGACTGATGTCTGACCAGAGAGTTAAATTTGTAAACTTCAGGAAACACTTCAGTTCCTCTCTGGTGTTTTCACTCCTGCAAATTACATGAAAACTACTGCACTGATTTGGTTTTTAAAAGCATCTGCTTAAGCTATGCATTTTTTAATATTTAATATTTCCATACCCATCATTCTCATTTGTGGGAAAAAAAATTAACAAAATATCTAGACAGCACTCAGTACTGCCAAAGACAACACCAGGAACGTATCCTGAACCATTCATAGCAATTCTGTTCATTTCATGGCACACAAATCGAGGCTTTTGGATAACAAATCATTTCATGCATATCTACAACTGCAGAGGTTCCCATGTCTTCATTAGCACACAAGTCCATATGGGTGTGGGATTTTACACACAGGTACAAATATTTTTAAAAGTTTTGTAAGAACTTGAAAGTAAAATATGATTTTGCTCATGATTGTATCTATATGCTGAAAAGGGAATGCCACGCATTTACTGCAAATGCCTTTGTTTATTTAATTTTCTCATTTTTCTGTAATGATGTAAATGCTCATTAAAGTATGAGCTGGACAACTGAACAGCAGAATTCACCAGGACTTGCACAATACAGGCAGCAGCACAGCCTTCTCTACACTATTTCAAGTCCTAAAAGAGATATCCTCTAGCAGTAAAACAGCTTAATTCAGGGAGAACTTCAGTGTCTCCATGCTTAGTCCTTGGTCTCCTTATTGCTACAGAAAAAAAATTGAGTTCTGTATTCAGAAAGAGTATCTATATGTGGTGGATTGCACTTCTGTAAAAGTAAATATGTGAATAAAAATGAGCCAACTTCTTTGAACTGATGAATAACTCAAGGTCATTAGTAATCTGCCTGATATTTTACTACCAGAATCAAAAAGCTTTATTACCTACTTTGAGCCACCCAATTTACATCAAGTGTAATCACTGTGAAAATAAAGGCTATATGAATTTCAGAACTGACATTTGACATTATTTCTTACTTTAGAGTTTTTTTTCTAAGAGGAGAAAAATGAATGCAGGTGCCTTTCAGAGGTATGAATAAAAAGACCAACCTTGCATAACCTGAAAAGAAGTAATGACACCTGGAAACTGAAAAAGCAACAGCTTTCTTTTACACTTCACTGATAGACGTGACTCGTTACAAACTCTGCAAGTTCAGTAGTTGGCTCAGAAATTAATTGTCTGGTGATCCATTATGGCAGATAAAACCTGAAAGGAGCCAAGGTACAAAAACTCTTTCTCGGTTACATATCTATAGAAACAATTACATTTTCTGATTTGTCTGTCTGTAGGAACATCCGTTTGTGCACACTTAACACAGAACACTGTTGAGCCATTACCTGGTGTGACCTTCATCTTGAAGGATGTTCTGCACAAGGAGCTGCACAGGTCAGATGCCATCATCTGCAATTTTAGGTCTGACAGCAATTGCCCAGTTCATTGTGTTCTGGCAAGCACAGAACAAAGCTCCACCGCAGCATGATGAAATTTTGCACAGTAACTTGTTCCTCCTGGATGTCACAGCCAGCCATTGAAAATTTGTATGAACGTGCACTCAACCCCCACCATTGACTGAGCTTTCTGCTCCAAGCGCTTCTGCCACACACTGCAGTGGTCACTGCTCCTCTGCAATTCCACGGCCTTGCCTACCTACAGGGTTTTGCTGAGCAGTAAAAATTAGCCCTCGGCACGGTCATAATGTGTTTCTGAACTTAGCACTCCATGAAGATGAATGAGTAAGTTCACTTCCCTGTCAATAGTCTTGCTTGTGTCTGCCTTGCTACAGATACTCTAAGACACCACACATTGATTTACTGGGTGAAGAATAACAACCTAAGAGCCTCAGAACTATATAAAAAAATAAGTATTTCTTTCTGTTTGACAAGAACAAAAAAGATTAATCCCAACATGGTTATAATAACAATTTGTAAGACCAGAGTATATTATTTTTCTTAAAATCCCTCTCTAATAACAGGAAACAAACCATTAAGAATGAAGTGGAAGGGCTATCTGTTTACCAAGTCAGATTAATAAACCTATTCCCTTTTCATCCTTTTGCCCCAAACTATCAAGAGATCCAAACAAAACATTCCCCTGCAATTTACTATTAATGCTGGTATGTTTCTAAACACAAAATAGAAGGCAAAATATACCAGATAGCAGAGTTAATACACCATTATGATAATCATTATAATCATTAGAGAAAACCCAATAGCAATTATTGCAAACATGTCTTCAAGATGTGCATGCTGAAAATATCACTTCAGGAAAATTTAAAGAAATTATGTTCCCTCACAAGATTTAAAAAATTTTTGCATCTGGGACTCCAAGTGTTTGTAACTGGCATTTTAACCTTGCATATTTCAGTGTTTACACAATGGGCAACTTTTTTATTGTAGTAATTTCCTTTCTTTCAATTCCTGGATTTAGAGAAAGTTATCATTAAAAGCAGACTCCTTTTTGCCAGCATTTTATTATCCAGGTGGCATTGTGCTTATTGTATTAATTCAGTTGATTTTCAGTTGACCTGGGTTTTGTTGAATTGTATTTATTATTTGATTTCTCTGGTGGTATGGCAGTACCAAAGGTAAGAAGCTGCTCATTATACTGGAAGTTTGGAAGCAACGTGCAGAAAGAAGAGTTACTCAGAAGTTAGGAAATTCACCAGTACTCTATGCATCCAACACCACAACACCTAGACTTGTTAGGAAAAGTTACATCAACATCAAGAAACCACTTTATCCCTGACAGACTTTTGGCAATTATTTTCCTCATCCTTTACTCGCCTTTTAAAGCACTATTTAAAAACTACTAATTTAATCCCAGAATATACAATACTAGTTTAGAAACCTAATCTAAGATGCATTACTTGATAAAAACTCTTTGCCTTTGATGCATGTGTTCTGCGTTGTTATTCTACAACACCGATAATGTATTTTTTAAAAAATCACATTCACATGTGTTTTTTTCAGGCCTTGTGGTAATGTAGCAGACATTAGCAGGCACTAACGCCTGTGACATCAAAGAAAAACTTGCGCCACTGTGAGACTCTGATGTCTTCCAAGACATAAGAAAGAGCAAAATCAGCCTTGATAGGATTGTAGGCTCTACAATTACAAACTGGAATTATTCATCACATTTAGCTTGGGAGAGGTAAAGGAATAATACTAACTTGGAATGTCCTTGCTAAAACTCAGCCTGATGGCACTGGGGGTTTGTGGCCATGCTGTAGTTCTTCCCTGATTTCTAGAGATCTTAATCTCTGATTTTACTGCTACTGAGGTGGCTACAATGAACACTGAAAACAGATTGCAGATCAAAAATGTGAAAATATATGAACTATGTATGTGATAGTACTCCACGACTAAACCCAGTTTGTTTTCTTTCATCGTTATTCTCCACCATTGCCAATTTCAACGCTCCTTTCAATACAGCAGGTAAAATAATTTCTGTCAGCAGCAACATTTAAAGCTACCCTTCAGTTCCTATATTTTCAGTCACATCACACTAAAACCTCAAAAAAGCCAAACTGTACAAAAATAATGTTAAAGGTACAGAAAACTCTTGTACTTTAGGAATAGATGCATCCTCTGCAACTTAAATAGAGAGATGTACATAAAACAAGCAGTTCAGGAAATTCTCTGCTCTATCCAGATGTTTGATAAGGTGTAACATGATGTTTCATAATCAGGTCTAGGCTTTTTTTTTCCCCTTCTTCCTAACGAAATATTGTATCCTCTGGCCATGCTACGCATTTTTATTTTTATAAACAGGATGATTCCCTTAATAATGCAGAGATAATTTTTCTTAAACACACACCTTACAACCTGAAGAATTAAAATACCGTCTTCAGTGAGACCTGATGAGCATTCACCTGTTACAAGGATCCCAAATGGGTTTTTTTTTTCAGACGATCAGAAATTAGGTGTTAAGGACAGTCAGGCACCTTTGAACAATTTGCTCATCAGCAGCAATTCCCCTTAAGGCGCGATGAGCCTCTCAAACCCATTCTAAAGGGCTCTGCGTTCGGCAGGACTGAAGCAAACCTTAAACCCACATTTCCAGTGAAATGATGCCACCGCTCCACCTCGCCGGGAGGTAACTTTGGGTTCCCTGCCCTCAGCGCCGAACCGCTGCGGCTGAGGGAGCCGGGGGTGCTGTGGAGGGAGCCGGGGGTGCTGTGGAGGGTGCCGGGGGTGCTGTGGACAGCTCCCGGCGGCCGCGGAGCTCTCCCGGCGGGGACGGCAGCAGAGCCCCGCCGCTCCTCCGCCCCCGACCCCCCAACTTTTGGGGGGCAGGCGCCACGAAGGGGCCCGCCCCCCTGAATCCCCGCACCCCTGTGCCCCGCCGCACCCCTGTGGCCCCGTCCGCGGCCGGGAGAGGCCGAGCTGGCGGCCGCAGGTGCGGACCCTCCCTCCGTCCCCTCACGCCCCTCACACCGGAAAGTTGCGGGGAGCCCGCACCGCAGCGCGCCCGCGACCGCCCTCACTCACCGTGGTTGCTGGCGACGTGCCCGGCGGCGGCGGGGAGCGCTGTCAGCAGGGGGAGGAAGAGGCCGACTCTCCAGAGCAATGCCCTCAGCTCACTACACCCCATGGCTGGTGCCCGCCGAGCGCCCCGCGACCTA
>VZTX01030723.1:116096-143736 GCA_013400915.1 Pardalotus punctatus | reverse complement strand
GGCTCGGGCAGAGCGGGGACCCGCCCGGGGCGGCACCGAGCTGCCGCTGCTCCTCAAAGTTACGCCCACGGGATGCGAGGGATACGCGAGCGTGAGGCGGCCGCGTCCGGGCATCCCCGGAACATTTACTCCCCTTTTTTTTTCCTTTTTTTTTGAGTTAATTTCTCCGCCAGGTAGCAGGAGCGTGTGCAGGGCAGGGCTGGGGAAGCCGCCTCGGGTGTGTATATGTGCTGATCTGATCCCATCCGATCCGATCTGCGGGCTGCTCGCATCCCCCCGCCCAGGTGCGCTGCCGCCTGGGATGGGCGCCCTGTGGAAGTGCCGCACTCCCGCCACACTCCGCGTCCCGGCCTATGTCGCCTTTTTTTTTTTTTTTTTTTTTTTTTTCCCTGGCAANTTTTTTTTTTTTTTAATTTTAACGAACGTGTCGATATCTGGATTTCTACAAAGATGGGGGAAAAAACTCGACCCCATAGAAAGATACATCCATATTTCTGAATATGAATCAGATCAGCTGTCTAAATCCACAAGCAAGAGGGGGAAAAAACCCAACAACCTAATTCCCAATGCTACTCAGTGTTCAAAAATCCCATTGAAGTGAATGGGTAGTGCAGCTACAAGAGTCTGCACCGGAGAATACCAAAGTTCCTGCTGAGGTGCCTAAATGGATGTTCAGAGAAGCTTTGTATGAAAACACTTTGTAATGCAAGAATAAAGAATGTTTTTAAAATTATTAATTTAAGGATTATTTTCAAAGGAGTTGTTCAATGAGCAAAGCCAACATGGAAATATGTATTTGCGGGTATTTAGAAGGCTCTTTTAAGATTACTGTGAACCTACAAGATTGCAATATTTCCTATATTTAGCTGTAATAACAGGGTCCTATAAGGAAAACTTTTATTCAAAAAGAAGGTCAACAGGAAAAGCTTCAGGAAATATTTCAAAATAGTGAAAGAATAAATAGTATTTTGCCTTAGGTTCAAGGGGAGGTAAAAGAAGAAAGTTAAATTTTTAGAATTTGGATGTTGGACCCCCAAATGGGTGTTTGGGTGTTTAGGTGACCTTTAAAGATCCCTTCCAACCCAAATTATTGTGATTCCATGAGTGTCAATACTTTTCTCTTTTGGACTTAACACAGCCAAAAGGAAAGTAGCGCTATCTAAGGTTAGCTTTTTGGGGCAAGGGGTGAGAATTCAGACTTTAATTCCTCTCCAATTCCCAGTTCAGTAGTAAGATGCTTCCCAACCAGACTGCCATAAAATATTAGTGCAGGATATCCTATATAAAGGGCCTCAGGTTAAGATGAGTCATTTGGACCAGTCAATAGCGCAGTTTGCCTGGAACCTCTGATCAAAACCTTTCACATGTTAACGGGAAAGGACAATTATTTAGCAGAGAAAAAGTGACCTGAGATTCCTTCCTTCACTTCTGCTGTTGCATGGTACAGATTTGGGGTTTTTATAGCAGGCTCTTCTCAGACAATCCCAGTAGCACGTGTATTTATATGTTTATATCCTTGCAGGCATTCTCCAGACACTTAATGTGCACTTCTGCATCTCCACGTGCACATCAGGCAGGCATTTGCCTCCTTCAAGGAGTTTGGAAGGTCTGGCTTCCCACTTGCTCTTACGTGTCATGTCAGACTACAGCTGAATACAAAAAGGGAGGCAGGGAGAGATGTGACAAGAGCATAGACAAAATAAGGATGTTTCCTCTCACATCTTTGCCTCCTGCTAGCTTTGAACTCCGCAAGTCACAGGAAACTGTTGGGTAACCAAACAGCTAAAAATGATGGGTGGCATTCTTTCCAAAGTCTTCCTTCACCAGCTTTTGATTTGAATTTTGACAGAATTTCCCAAGGAAGAACCTTGAAAAAACAGTGCTCATTCATCTACACACATTAAATTTTTATAACTTTGTGTATTATTGTGAATTCCGAATAAAATCTTAACCATCATGCTTCAATTTTTCAGATATATGCAGACATACTCAATGTAACAGAGGACAGCAAAAACATTAAATATAAAAACTAGAGTCCTATTTTTACAACATCTTTTTCCTCCTTGAAATAGAAAGCCACTTGTACAGTAAACTTTGAAGTATTAAACAGGATAATTGCACCAGGTAAGATAAAGGAGCCACAGTCTGCCTACCTTCATCCTAAAAAATCCTTCATTTCTAGAAAGTGTGTGCTTGTAGAAGCAAGGACTTCGTATATTCCCATTCTTAAAACAAGCCAGAGTGTGATCAGCCCTGTGAAGAGAAAAACACCTATTTTTATTATTTCTTAAATAAAGGGACAATCTTTCAGTTAATAATAAACAAAAAAGCAAACAAGAAAGCAAATCTAGCATATAAATTACACTTAATAGGTTGTCTTTTGCACTTTGTTTAGTTAACTATATAGGATTTATCTTTAATGGTGTTAATTATCATAAAACTCTGACTTCCTCAAAAAAACCCCAAAAACCATTACTTTTTCATTAACATCTTCATAATAGAATGTTGTATTGTCCATTAGTCCCTTGAACCATCACTCCCAACTGTATGTGGTTTAATGTGATCAAAGCAAACATTTTAATTAGGACACTGACCAAGAACAGATTTAGAATAAACTTAAAACACTTTTTCCATGCAGCACTCAGTAGGATTCACTGGAGTTAAAAACGCTGTAATGTTGGACCAAGACACCTGCATTAGGATTTTTTAAAGAGTTACACTCACTGACTTTAACTACAACCTGTGTACTAAGGAAAACACAATGTATTATTGATTCCTGAAAGTCTGAGGCAAGAGCTTTTTTAGTGAATAGAACACACTGCTGATGTGGCAGTGTAACCAGAAATGAACCTTCCAATAGTATCTCTCTTATTCAGAGCTATAAATTACACTTTCCTATAAAATTGAAAGTGAATTCCATTTTGTTATACATTATATTCTTGTGTCTGTAGAATTGTACACTTTTTTTTGTTGTTTGAATGAATAGGCCTTTCAATTACTAACATCTTTATTTTTTGGTGTGTTTAACGACAGGCTGACACCAGATCATTATCAATATTTCTTCTTCCTACTGTAGTCCACAAATATGCCGTGGTATGTGCAGCAATTCACATGAAGTGCTTTTAAGTATTTGCAGATTTTGACAATTTTATGTCACACATCGAGAGAAGTAAAGTAGAAGTTTTATAAGTTTTGAGGCTTATTGCCTTTCCTATTGTAGATACAGAAAAAGATAAAGAAAGAAAAAGGGATGAGAGCCATAAAGAAAACTGCATATTCCAATAAACCTTCTAGAAAGCCAAGAGTGCTAAAGCTAGGCTAAATAGGTAATTTAATTCTGACATTAAAAATAATATTTGAATTACAGAACCAACATCAACACTTTAGTTATGAATTCACGGTGCTGCAAAACACTTTGTTGTGGGCAATGATTCCTACACATAGAGGAAAGACATTGGCCAAGTCTTGCCTGTTAATTCCATAAATTCTTTTCCTAGATTACCTTTTTTATTTTCAGTCGGCTTGTGCGCAGTGTAGACCTATTCTGACCTATCAGTGAGCACACTAATTCTGACACTGCGCTGTGCAATTTAATTAAGTGACAATGAACCAATTATACTGAACCACGTTTTAGGGAAATTACTGATAAAAAGTGCAGCATGCTTTCATCCCCATCTTGTTACATGCACGGTCTTAGAACTGCCTCAAATTATTTTTACACTAAACTGTGATAAGAAGATTATGTGATGTACAAGACTGTAAAACGTTACACATTTTTCAAAGTGTACATGTTGGTGTTACAGAAGTGCGTGTATGACACTTCCTTCATTTCCAATATTTCCTTTTACCTTTTCATATTAATTTATAAAGTAAACAAAATATCCAAATTTTAAAGCACTGTTACAGACAAGTTAGTTTCCATGCTTCTCACTTGCAGTTTCTTCAAATAAATCTAATTATTTGGATTAATAGGCAAAGCAGTAGATACAGTCTAAGAAGTTTATGTTTTGCAGGGAGGTTTAACAGTAATAGAATTGTCCTGGAAATCTTTCAAGAATACCAAATTGCTTGGCAGTGAATATTTTCAATATTTAAATTTAGTGAGTGTAAGCTTGCTGTGGCAGAGCAAAGGGATTCCAGATAAAAGCAGAAGAATTAATTAAATCACAGCTCCTGAAGAAGAGGATTGGAACACCTAGACCACAAAAAATAAATATTAAGGCCTCATTGACAGTGAAGGAGCCAAAGTTTTCCTCACAGAGTTGGCAGAGGCATTTTCAGAGAGGTAAATGTTCATGTGGAGCATCTGAGTTAAAATGCAAGATATGCCAGAACTGCACACTGATCAAACTTGGGAGTCCAAAACATGGGAGATTTTGTGGAAGGGTTTTATCCGTCTCACTAAATTAAATAATTCCATCTGAATTAATCGCAAATTGAGTTGGGTCTCGAAATGATAAGACAGTTTTATGCCCCATAAAAATGCTTTGAAAAAAGAGACAAATCCCTGTAGTTACTAGAGAATGAACTGGATTCTACTCATTCTATCCAAAGGTTCCCTTGGTGTAATTGAGTGATGAAGTCAGGACACGCATCAAGGCTGTGTCCAAACTCTTCATCTTGTGCAAGCTAGAAAACTTACATTCTTAACAGCATGTAAATCCTCTTAGGTTCTTTTCTGAGCATGTGTAGTGCCAATTAATGATTGTAGCAGGATATTTGTTTAGCCATTAGGAGTAATAGTAAATAAAACCGTGACTGAAAGTGAAATGGTAATGCTATAAACATGTTGTCTTACATTAAAAAGATCATAAATCCAGTCTCAATGACATTTCAGATTTCCATTGAAATATTATTGCTAAAACCTTACACCCCCCCATATTTACAACTTTAAAAGACACTCAAATTTGGACCCTTTTATGAGGAGGCAAGAACTTAAAACATACACCAGATGCGTATAAATGGTGAAACCAAAAGTGAGTTCAGAAATATTAATTCCTCTTGTAGGTTTTGATGGAATTGGAATTTTGCTTTTGTACGGTGTTAGCTATGGACAAATTGGAGCTGTCTGTATCTAAATACCCTACTTGAGATTTATAATCCCTTAGAAAAATGGAAACATTTTCACATTTAGTAGACATTGCTTCTGAAATCAAACCCTGTGGCTATATACTATTTTACTTGAACTAGTACTGTATCTACTTAAAGATTCAAATCTCCCTGATTGTTTTTCCCTTTTGGTATTTCTGCCTTGTAGATGAAAATGAGAAAACGTCGAGGTTGGCTCAGTACAAATAACAATAAAGGCAAACAACCAGGCTTATAAAGATGTATCATTTTGCCCTTATCCAGCTGCAGATAAATGCAGGAATTGCTTCAGGCACCTGAGCAAACGTGTTTGTCATTACAACAGATTAATGCCGTGTTGGAACAGTAACTCCTATGCACGTTTGCATTGTTTTAGCAACTGCTGTGATGTGATGTATCCATTTCTGCACAAATTGAGCTGACCTCCTCCATGAGAAGCAATTCCCATATAAAACTGGCAAAGGATGTAGTAACTACATGATGTGTGAGACGTGGGGGGCTAATTATGTCAACAGAGGAGATATAATCTGAACAACTCCTGGAAATGATAAATCAAATTATTTTCAGTTATATGCAAAGGTCCTTCGTCACACCATCAAACTAATCTGCTGCAATCATTTTGTTCTACATCCTAAACAAGATGTTGTAACTAATTTTGGAAAAGTATCAGCATCAAACACGCTATCCTAGACCTGAAAACGTCTGTCCTTGGCACACTCTCACACTGATATATAGGAAATAGCCAGTCACTATAACTTCAGTAAATTTGGATCTCTCAGGCAGCCTGTGCTTTGCCCTTAAAACGTGGAGAAGATATCTTGGAATGGAGACACAGAGTAGTGTGAACTACTGAACTTTGCAAAATAGCAATATGTCATCAAGTTTATTTACTTAAAACATACAAAATACCTAACATTTTAAACAAAATTAACGTTCATTAGTGTCAGAAGCTCTAAAAATTACAGTTTTGCTTGGACATCATCTTGCTTTCCACCAGCAATGACAACTCATTTATTGGATATTTGAGGAATGCATTTGGATGTCCAAGAAAATTTTGCACATAACTGTAAGGAGACATGGGTTTATCCCTTCAGACTGACCATTAAATCCTTATTTTTGTGTGTTTAAAGATTTTTACATTTTAGAGATGATGAAGTTGATAACAAATTGGATACTAATATGTATTGCTGAAGGAACATCCTCAAAATTTAGCTACTTCTATAACTTTTGTATGTGAATTTCCCAGCTTTTTACATTCTTATGGTTTTTATAAATGAAGTGTTTACATTATTAGGTGCTGGGTTGGGATGCTGTAATCAACCGGCAGGTAGAAGAATAAGGTGCAAAGTTCTGTTCCTGATAAAGAATTAAAGGCAATTGTTAAAGAGTGTTGCTCTGTTCCAGCAAGCCTATTTTATAAAACCTTGGAAATTCCATTTTTATTTTAATAAAATTATTTCAGTCAAAACGACAAGGACTCAATCGTAAAAAGTAAAGAATTGATCTTTTGTCTTGAAAATAAGCATTGCAAATGTATTATTTTGCTTGTATAAAATGTGATTTGTGCCTGATTCCTGCTTCATTTGATACACAGGATTGCAGCGTTCAGGACTGAAATGCAGTGAGACAGCGAGGATTTCCCAGCATCGCCTGTTGTGAGAGTTTCAGGAAGACAAACTCATCCTGTCCTGACCTTTTGCTGTGATATGTCACTGAAGTCAGCGTTAATCGCAGGTAGCTGAAGGGATCGTGTGGGTTGGAATTGTCAGGAATGGATAAAACGGAGTGACCAAAGGTCATCAAGTTTAAAAAAGGTCGAATCCCTTTTCTGGACTGTAAGTGTCTCTCTTCCCATCCATCTTGCCATAACTTTTTCTCTAAGTACTTATTTTTGTCTATGAGAATAAAGTTTTTCAATCTATTTCTTGGTTGCCACATCACACACAACATTGAGGAAACGTGGGACACATTGGGAAGTAAGAAAGAAAAGCGCTTCCTGAGTTTTCAATGCCAAAGCTGTTACGATTTTAACTAAAACTTTGGTAAATGAGGAAGAAATTGCTACACATTTTCTAGTTTGACCCACACTTAGAAACTGTCTGTGGTACAGTGTCAGATTTCAGCTTTGCTTCCTTCAATTAACACCAAATTTAAAGGACAGATCTATGAGGGGTTTTTGGAACAGGAGGATTGCTTTGAATAAAAAAGAAATGCCACTTTGCTTTGTAATATGTGATTGGTTAGGTCTCTTGAGGTGGGTGTGACAGTCAGAACTAAACTGGAGCAGAAATAACAGAAAGAAACAATTGCACTGCTGTGAAATCTGGTACCAGTGAAGTGATATTTATCACAGAATATATCATTATAGAGGGCAAAGCCCCTAGAATTACTAAACCACATTTTTTCACAGATCTAAGAAGTCAATCAAGAAAATGCGTCTTCTGTTAAAAATCTATGTAAAAGCTCCTAGTTATCTTTTAACAAAAGATACAAGAAGTAATAATAGTAAAAAATTAAAATCCAAGGTGTGTATGACAATTCTGTGGTAGTAACCCCTTGGAGGGCTTAATTCAAACTTTGAAACTTTTGTGCTTACAATGATTGTTTCTGCACAGGTGTCTGTGACTTCATCTTTGCTGTGATTCATTATTTTCTAAGATCTTAAGAACTTGTGCCTGACTTTGCTAAGATCCTTCCTTGCCACAACTTTATCCGGCTGCCTCTTCCTAATCCTTGCAGTGTTTTCTGATAATGTGGAACAGGATTTTAACACCTCCTTCCTAGATGCATGATTGCTTCTATTCATCAGGGTTTATTCACAGTATAATTTACTATGGGGCTGTGTAAGGTGTATAAAAATCACCAAAGTGCATGGGCTGTTTGAAAATATCCTACCCAGGCTCAGCAGGACTGAGGGTAAACAAACAATGTTCTCTACAGGCTTTGAGGAGCAAGAGTTTGTCAGCATTTTATTCTGTACATTTTATATCCAATCTACATTGCACAACAAGGCTCCTGTTGTGACCCTCCTGTCCACTAAAATCAGTGAAAATTGACAGTTGTCTAGTAAGACTGTCCTTTTGATCTTTAAAAGTTGATTAAAAGAAAACCCAAAAAACTTCATATAAACCTGAAAGTTTCACTTTGGTGCCTGGAATCTATGAATTTGGATCGCCTTAAACACTTTGTCAGCTTTGTTAATAAGGATGTAAGGATGAACATAAATTCATACGTAAGGATGAACATAAATTACAATGACCTCCAAAAAAGCCTTTGAAAGAGTCTGCCTGGATGCCACCATCATTTTGGTGAAGAATAAGATATTTCTGTAAATAAAAATGACTAAATATACTTCTTGTAGTCGTCAGCTGCTGATGCAATAGGAGAAAACTACAATAATAAAGGGTAGGTGGCATATCTGGGAACCTAGCAACTGAAGAAGTAGCTAAAATCTTGCATTATTATTTAGCACTACACAGTAAGAATAATCTCGTCTTTTGATCTGTGATGTTTATTTAATTCCAGAATTTGAAAGATGTCTATAATCAGTGGACATAAAAGGCAATAAACAGCAATTAAATAAGTATACAACTAGACATTTCAATTTAGAAATGTAGTTTCTTCTAGGAAAAAAAGTGTCTTTCAAAGAGAGCAAATCTGTTTGAACTGCTGATCGTGGGAACATCACTCACTCATAATAACTCCAGTAAGAATTTTAAATATCTTGGTGCAGATGCTGTTAATATCTCAGCCTAAATTTCTAAAGCACCTTTTCAAGGTGGATTGCTGCTAATTCTGAAATGTTCACTTAATGCTACATTGAAAGTTAACAGTAGGCAGAAGTTAATGGTTTTTGCACTAAGAAGTATTAGGACAAATGTTCTCATGGAGATGAGAAAGATGAAATAAAATATTGCCACTGACAATGCTTAAAAATCTATATTACTTCTGACTACTTTAAACAAGGAAGAGTATTTTCAAAATACAAAGTATAGAACTATTTTAAATTATTTTATAGTCAGAAGCCAAAAAGCAGGTGAGAACATAGAGTCCTTACCTTCTTAATATTTCAGAACTACCAGCCACCTGACATACCTTGCTCCAAATACTAAGTGACATCAACAAAGCTAATTTCTCAGGAAAACAAATTAATCTTAAGGATGCATAGTGTGAATAAAATGAACACAATTTGAATTGTTCCTGGGACTGGCAAATGAGTTTAAAGCTCAATACTGTTCTGCTTGTTCCATCGGTGGATTTTGACTGTTATAGGGATTAGGAATGAGAAACAGAACTGAGCTTTTATGGCCGGCTGTGACATTTGTGATGCCACTAGAGGGACTTGTACAGACAAGAGTAACTTACATGGGCTACAGAAAGAATTGGAGATAATTTATTAGCAAAAATGGAAATATGAAGAAAAAGTAGTGATACCTGTATTTTTTCTAATCACACCTAAAAAGGACTTATCCTTTCCATCTCTGTCTTTTTTTGATAGTATCTTCATTTATTTTGTTTGTAGTAGTGACATCCTAAAAAACCTCAGGAGCATAGCTTGAAGATTATATCACATAGCTAAAAATAGTCTGTTTTGATTTCTGAGTCTGATTTAACTGCCTTTAAAGTTATTCTCACTCCCCTTGATTAAAATTCAATTTGTGCAATTCCAAGAGTTCATTTTTTCCTGTGCGAGCGAGGTGATGTAAAACAGGATGAATAGTAAACAGAGAAACTCATATATATAGAGAGAGACAATGAATATTCCATGAGGCAAAAGGATTGAAGGATTTTCAAATGAATTTTGAGAGGAGGTCTTTACAGTGATCTGGCTGCACCACATAAGTGAGCTGTGAAAACGGGACAAGGAATTTTCTGCCCTGTATTTATAAAAGGAACACTTGAACTGCAGTGGAAAGATATTTCTGTCCTTTTAAGCTTTTCTGCATGTCTGTCTCAGGTAGTAAAATATGCAACATTAGTCCAAGAAGAGAAACAGTGTGTTACTATAAGTAAGAAATAAATTGACAGTGAAGTATGCAGCCAAACTATCAGAAAAAGATATTTGCGTAATTGCTGCTGTAAAACTCAAAGTGTGGTTAAAATACGTTGATAGCTGGCTTCGTATTTATTCCAGGCAATTTATATTAGGTAATAGAAAATGAAGTGGGACTGTTTCCTTTTATCATTGAAAAGCTATAGACAATTGAATTTTTAACTATAATTTTAGACCTTATAAAATTTAAAACTTTAAAATCACTGCTCTGAAATTCCAGACACAAATGAGTTGAGGTATGTAAGGTAATGATAATTTTACCCTACTGTAATGGTTGGATTTAATTCAAAGCAGAAAGTGTCATTATCTGTTCTATTACCTCTCTACTTCATACAAGCTGTGTTTTCTTTATCTAGAAAAATATCATTGGCAGAAAAAGAAACACCTTTAAATCTTTCCAACTTAAATTTGAAATATTGCACAAAAAATTACTGCTCTCTGGTGCATTTAAAGAACACGTTCTTATTTCCAGACTGAATCAAATGGAAAAAAACTTGGTAAATCTTTTTGCATTAGTGGGAGAGTAAATGATGGTAGATACAATATTAGAATTGGTTTCCAAAATAATATTAAAGAAGAATACATAAAACTTTAACATGCGCTTCTTAAAATGGGTCAAGAGTACTGAGAAAATATATTCCTAGTTTGACTAACAGTTTGATTTTATATTAATATCTCCTCTTCATATTTTTGCAACCATTTTATTTAAATTATTTTTTGTTCATGAAATACCTAAGAACAGGTTCAATATTTTGTGTGAGTGTGTGGCTTTCCTGTTAATTATTTTAAGGAGAACTGCAAATTTGACATCAGACCATTAAATTAAGAAGATTACTCACGTTACCATACTCATGAAAACAAAAACAATAAAAGGGAAAATCCTGTCAGATAAATGTAGAACATTTTGATTAAATCAACAGCATAGGTAAAACTTCCCTGCAAGGAGTTTTTTCCAGCCACCTCTGTTAATATGCAAGGAGAATAAAACATGGCAAGTTCTGGACTGTGGTGATTTATTGGCTACTGGGCACCCCAGGGGTTTCTTCTCCCTTTTTGTCCATGAAAAGTTGTCAGTCTTTCTTCATTTTATGTATTTTCTTCACATTTTATGTATTTTCTGAGGATGTAACAGAGGTTTAACCTGGAAGGATATGTTAACTTTGCTGCCTCTAATAGCTGCTCACCAATACTGAGCTGTTACTCTGCCTTTGATGGTTATCAAATATTCTTCTATGTATTATTTTATTCTAGCTACTGATAGCTGGATTTAATAAAAGAGGATTAATGGACAGGGTCTACACTCTGACAAATTCAGACTATTTTTCAAAATTATGAGGTGTGGTGGTTATATGTATTTACTGAAAAGTTATTTGAACCGACCATGTGTTGGAATATTTCCACTTCTATTACAGTGTTTGGACTTGGTTCTAATTATAAGGAACAAAAGAAGAGTATAGAACCAATCATTTGACAGTGACCAGGTAAGGAGGAATCAAATGTTTATCCGATTATTTTGAGGCATCAGTGACACTTTTGTGAAAGGCAATATTGGAAATGTTATTTTCTTGCCGAGCTAAGCTCTCCATCCAGGAGCAGTGACTGGGCACTGTGCAGGATTCACACAATGCTGAGGGGCTGTAACATCCAGCAGCTTTGCACTGAAAATTCAAAATCCAGACTGCCAAAGCTTGCAGCCAAATCCTACAAGCATTAGGAATTTGCAAAGCTGCACTACATCTTTTTCAAGCCACTTAAAGGGGTTTTTTTTTTGCTGCTCAGTACAACTGCACTTGACACAACAAGTAATTCCTAGAATGAAAATTTTTTAAAAAGGTAAGAAAGTTGGTTGGACATCCAAAGTAAAATTTACCCCATTAGACAACAAGGAAAAGTAAAAGATAGTACTGGAAAACTTTAAGACAACCTTAAGGACTTGCTGAAGCTTGTATTTCAGATATATTAATCCAAATGTGATTTTGTGGTGTTGCAGACACCTGAAATTAGGAAGAGAGCGCTTGCATAACTGGAGGTTTGGATGGAAATCTATAATTAATAAAATTTTCACATTAAGTGGATTAGATGGAGTAGTCCTTTTTTTTACTGACATATCTAAAAAGGCACTGTTCCTCAAGGAGTGGGAAGTGGGAAAAGTGAAAGATACAAGAGAGGCAGTTCAATTTCTCCCCCATTCATTCCTTTTAAAATCTCTGGAGTGGTTAAAATTCAGACATATCAAAACAAAACAAAAATAGTCACTCAGCTAGCTAAGCTAGCCTTTGAACACAGCTTCTGTCTTCTAGATAATAAATTTAATAGCATAATACCAGCAGTAACTTACATTGCATTAACATTTAACAGTAGTTGGAATATCAGAAAATCTTTTGCCATTAGGAATTCAGGAGCACGTATTAAGGCAAGGCACCTCATCCCAACCTGAAAATTTAAATTCTCTCTTATTGTCCCTCTCCCTGGTCTTCTCCCCATTTCCTCCTCCCTTCCTGGAGAAATCTGTTGGAGATGAAATTTCAGTACCAGAACTGGACATTTGATCTTCTAAAAAAAAAATAAAAAATTAAATCTAATAAAGGTAGAAGGCGTAATGCAAAGAAATTAGTTTTACACTGCTTTCAAGTTATTAATCATTTTACCACTGATATTTCTGAAACCAGAATCTATGTTCCAAATTCCTGTTGTTTCCATAAGGGTTTGACCTTAGATTTTAACTCTAATCTTGCCAAGGACAATGTATAGATGGGACAGGCTTCTGGAGGTGATTTCAGCTGAGAAGATGTAAAAATTTCTTGATGTAATAGTGTAAGGGGACTCTCACATAATCTACTATCAGAAACAAAATTATCTTTTGAAGTTTTTTGTGGTATGGCTACCCTGTGGTTAGTAAACTTTTATTTAATTTCCTAATTCTGCACATTTAAAATGTCCTTCTCTTTCCAAATATATTCTTTATTAACTCTAGTTCTGCTTGGGATTTTTGAGCACTTCTCTGACCCTAACTTGTTAATACGAATGCTCAAAAACACTTAAGTGTCCTCTGGGGGAATAATTTTTTCAATTAAAATGGTATTTCTAAGCATTCTTGGAGATGAATCCTTATAAAAACCCAGTAATAGGAGATGATCAGAATGGTCTTTTTTTGGGACTTCTAAAATATGATTTTTTCAGCTAGAGTTCTAGATTGTTAATGCCACAGGTTTGTGTAGCAGGGTGGAAGACAGGGCAGGGTTTGTGTTTTACATTGCAGATGGGAGAACTGCTTCCTACATCTGTAATTGGGATGGCTCCTTTTTTTATAATTCATATTGTTTCATTGTTACATAATGAGGAATGTAAGGAGTTTTCTTGATTTTATTTTTCTTGAGGTTTTTTTTGTTGATTTGTTGTTGTTGTTGCTGCTGTTGTTGTTGTTTTGGGGTTTTTTGCAGATGAACTAAATAAGGAATTTCCATACCTAAATATTTGTGTAGTGGACTGACCAGTTCCTGTGGAAGGAGTCTAAGAGTGAGTGGGGTATTTTGGAGAAGATTTTGTCTCCTCTTTTAGCTGTTCCCATCATCCACATTGGGTTTTATCTCTTTAAAAGATTTCACATAAAATTCCAAGGACTGTAACAAATGCCGAGATTTTTCTAAAATTTCCCAAGCTTGCAAATGCAAACCACAACACCTCCTGTGTGGCAATGGTTAAATCCTGTGTTACTGAAGGGAACAGAATTATCAGCAATATGAAACTCCTTGAACTTCTCTTGTAGTTAAGGAGCCTTGAAAGAGCCTTTAGGGAAAAAAATCCACATTTCCATATCTTCGAAATGGACCAGGTTAAGCTTCATTTCCTTGATCACAGGTTGCTTAACTCCTGCAGTGAGGATGTACAACTTTAATTACATCTTCTCACAATGGAGCCCAATGCACTTTTTCCACAGGCACACTTGCTACAATTTTTATATTGGTCCAAATTATTCCTTCTTAAAATTCCATTCAATTCATTTCATGGTAATATCTGTCATCTGCCATGCATACCAACAATTTTTTTCCCTAACATCTGTTTTAATCACATTTGTTTTAAATTTGCACAGTGTGTATGCTATTGGTGGACAATTACATTTGTGCATTATCTTCTTAGCAACACAGTCTTTTATTAATTTATATAAAATCTTCAGAGTTTCAGAAAAACTGCTGTGAGGTTCAAAGGTAATGAAAATATCCAGCCGTATGTTCTCAGTGTTATATTCCTCACACAGACTTTTTGTGACTTAAGTAGGACTTAATGATAACTTAGAAATTTGCAACTGCTTTCTGTAATAAGTAATATACTTCCTAATTTCTAAAACCCAGAATTCTCTCAAGATACGGAGTAGTCATTTGTTTTATTAGATTTACTATATTTTTTAAAATAAAATCAGTCGCTGGGAGAATAACATTTATGGGCCTAGTTTGATAACAGACTTTGAGTTCTTAAGTATACCATGATTAAGTATTCAAGATATACTGCAATATTTTATTTTTTCCATTAGACATTGCCTATTACACCATTTTCAGACTAAATTATTTAAGTCAGTTGAACATTCTGCCTTGAATAATTTATTTACTATGGAATTGTAAATTGCAATATTCTGTCAAATTTCATCAATCCAGTGAAAATAATCCAATTTATTGAGTGTTGATATTATTGGTAACACGGGATTCCCCAGTGACTTGTAGACAGCACTAAAGGAACTTTACTGTAGTATAAGTAAGGAAAATACTAAAGTGGGCAAAAAGTCAGGAAATTAATGGGTCTGAGAGGTGTTTAATTGAGACAATGAAATCACTGGCATTCCAAAACCAAAAAAACTTTACGTATTTGCCATTTGATTTGTTATAATGTATCAGAGATTTTGATTACGGTCTAAAACAATTGTCATTTAATTGACTGTTTTATTTACATAGCAGCAACTGACAGCAGTGGTTAGCTCTCTTCTGAAAATCAGTGTACAATTTGCATGAGGTAATAAAAAAATTATATTCCAAAATGAGAATGTGTGATTGCTTTTCCAAGTAAAGTGAGAGATACATTGAAAAAACAATTATAATCTTTCTTTCCTTCTTCAATCTTTGTGAAACCAGGAGGAACATAAAGCTTGGATGCTTTCCAATCCAACATGGAAAGTATTACTTTGTTAAGGTTAGTTCCATTAAGCTTTATGGAACAAAATTTTCTGAGTTAGGCAAGCAAGATTTGGCCAATGAAACAGCAATTATGCGTTCTTTGGAAAAATAAACTAACAGACTGTCTCCCTTAGCGGCCCAAAGCTGGATTCCTGCTGACCCATATGTGCTGTTCAGTAAAAGCCAGGGACAGTGTCCCGGCATAACCCATTCCATAGTGAAGAGAAAAGGGAAAACCTTGGTGTCACAAGAGAAAAATCCCTCCTGACAAACAGCTGAACACCTATGAGTCAATATAGTGAGGGATTATTTATTTAAGTAGGCACATTGCAGGCAAGATTTTTCATTCTGTGCTTTCTAGAACGTAATTAGCGATGATCCCCACAATGTTATGTTTGGTTCTGATTTTCTTTTGGAGAGATCTCTGCCATGCCCTAGTTCTCCATGTAAAATGGGCCAAGGCAGAGTGACCATCTCCAAATCCTGTGGATTGCAGCAGTGCAACAAGCAGAAATGAACAGTTCCCAGTTCCTGCCCTGATATACGCAGATTGCGTACCCAGAAGATGAATTATTTCTATAAATGCTGGCCTAGTGTTCTTTAAATGGCTCTCTATTAATGCTGCTTTATTTTATTTATTGAGCAATTTAGTTTTAAATGGAAGACAATAGATTTACATCAGACAGAGCCAGATATTCCTTACTAATTGCAAAGTGGATTATACTGTCTATGAAATTATGTCTGCCTTCTGCCTTTCCAGAAGAAAAGACTGGAAAAGTAAAACTGCTGCACATTACAGCAAGATATGCCTATTATTCTAATGGCTACAAGTGCAACCAGCTTCAGTTTGTTCCAAAACCTAATTTCCATTCAATTTCAAGTACTTTATCCGCACTTTTTCTTTTCCTTTCAAGGAAAAACAAGCTCAAATACTAAGTGACCTCGTGGTTGTCTTTCTTCTTGCAGTTCTGAAAGCAAGGAAGACTTCAGTTATTCAAACCAACTAAATGATTCAAGCCTCAAGCCAATCTGGACTGGATGGATACCAATTAGTGAAAATGAGATTTCTGCCTGTTTCCCAGTTTTCCAGCCACTAGAGGGCAAGGTTTTTCTGTGTCTTTTTACATGTGAGAAAGTATTTGACTCCAAACGCAGAGGTGTTATTTCCTTTAAAGCATATGTGGCCTTGAACATGCCGATCCAGGTGTGTTTGAACTGGGAGCCTTTCACCGCTGTGGAACAACATTAAAGGAGCAAATAAAATCTTGAGATGTCCACATAACAAGAGGATTTTCTTAAGCTGGTGGTCATAATAAAAATATTAAACATCAGCATATATTAATTTAATTTCCCACTCAATTAAGGTATGCAACAGCCACCTTCATGTCAGTTGTGTTATTAAGCTCTTAAATGTACCAAGGTCAGCTGGAATAAGCATGGCAAGTCCTTCAAGCCCCTGGAATTTGAAAGGCAATGTTTATTTGCCTTTTGATCAAGAGAGTCCAACTACCATTTTTTATAAAGACCTGTTTGTTTTCCTTTTGCTGGTTGTTTTTCTTTATTTTTCTCTGGACATGAACTTCCTCTTCCAAAGATACATAACCTTGCAGTTTTTCCAGCAGAAATTTAATCCCATTTTTCTTTTGTATTCTACCATTGTGATTCTTAATACTGATTCTTAACATTCTGAATTTTTGTGTGTTATTTTTGGGGAAGAAAAATTATCTGCTTATATGCTCCAGACATTTTAATTGATCTTCCTCTTCGGTGCTTTTAGACAGACTGGATATTAAGAGTTCAGTTTTGAATCAATGTAGACAAATTGCCTGAAGGGAGCATTTTCATTTGCACAGGTCCTCAAAACCACTGTGTGGTCCTCAAGAAAGTCCATCAAACAGATATAAGAAACAAAAATACAGCATGAATTGAAGTAAGAAAGAATCCAGAAGCAGACTGAGTTGCACTGCAGGAAAAGCTGTATCTGTAAGGACTGGAAAATAGAGGCCACAAGAATGTCTTAGTTTTTTTTATCTAAGTATATTATCTTTCCTGACATATCTTTTTTAACAGATAAGATAGGAAAAAGAACTGAAACCCTTCTATAGAACTGAAATTCTACCCTGGAGAGGTGTTCAAGCTGTGAGTGCAGTAATATATCTGCAGTCAGAGATTCCGACTCTCCGCAGCCCCGTCAAGTCAGCAGAGCTTTACAGTGCCAGGGAGGAAACCACTCCAAGTGGAAAGAGAGATAAAACATTTACAGCTGCCTCTCCATTTAGAATGTATTGCCTACTACTATCCTGAGTAGTCAAAATGTAGCTTTCCAATTGAAGAGCAATTTTGAATGCCATTTTCAAATAGACATTATTTAAAATATTTCCAAATCAAAATATAATAGCGCTTGCTGAGTAAAATCTCGTTGTTCTATATAAAGATGTGAACAGTGGGGGACCAAATTACAGGAAAGGTCTGTCATTCTCTAATTTTGTGTTCCTTTCTAATATTGTAAGTTCTGTAAAGACTTGGGAAACTGGAAACTCTCCATTGAATGCATTACTGATACCAGTCTAAGAATGGAGCATTCTATAACATTCGATGTAATAAAATATAGCATAATATGGTATTTAAAATATCATATAGGAATGTATATAAACCACCAATGAAACAACCATAAGGATTGACTGCTGAAAGGATAAGGAAGAGAAGTGAATACGTTTTTTCCCCACTGTCCACCTCCTGAAAAAAGTCATATTTAGGAAATCTGAGAAGAATGTCCCCTGACTTTCTTTAGTTGATCCAACTTACCCATAGGCATTCAAGGCACAGGAAGGAGGTTGTTGGTGATACAAGTTTACTTGCAGAAGGAAAACAAACTCTCTTTGTCAAATGATTTTCAGGAAGGATCTAAAATGCTTCTACAGCAGATAGGAAACATTCCCATTGCATGGAGTGCTGGGAATTACAGAGAACAAAGAGATGAAATGCTGAATTTGGTGCTGAGGCAGCTGGAGTCCATGGAGCCCTGCAGTGAAGGTGTCCGGTCTCCTGCCCCACCAGGTCACCTCACACCTCAGCAGCATCATGACAATATCAAATGGCACAGAGTTACTCGGGATGGCTTTTGAAGTTGGATGAATGAGGTGAGATGTTTTCACTGCAGTTACTCAGTTATTCTGTGCACTACAAAATACATAAAACCCTTGGCAAGCAAGGAATGTATAAATACATATATATATATAAACTTACATGTATATAACATGAACTTCATACGAATTCTAGGATTTCATTGTTGCCCTTGTCAGAAGGCAATGTGAGATGCAGGAGGGAAATCTGCACAGCTGTGCTCTGACATTTTAAAGTAGAACTTCTGCTCACCAGTCCCAACTGCTTTCAGAGCATCCTGACGTTTATTCCTTCCCATGTTAGTAATAGACATGACCTGTTTGTAGGGAAAGCTACTTTTCCCCCATCCATTATTCTGGTCATCTCATTACAGCAGGAAAATGATCATTTTTGCTCGTATAAAATGTGGGGTTTAGGTATTAAACATTTTAAATCTGCAGAACCTTTGGTGAAATTGCAGATGCTTTTGTGTAATAAGTAATATATAAGGAATAATATTCATTACAACTGTTTACTTCCTAGTGTATAAAGCAGTCTCAAAACTCACCATCTTTCAGTGTATAGTTAATATATTCTACATGACCAATCAGAGTAATTGCATGTCTAGCAAAAGCAACAAGTATAATTGCATGGGGTTTTTTCATAGCATTTTTATTTACAGTTTGAGTCACTTAAGGACAAAATTATGACTGTTATTTTTAAATACAACATAGGTTGTTTAAACTAATTAATTTCTCCTAATTCTTTCATTTTTTAATTCCTGTGTTTATTAGAAGCTAATATTGTTGGGCCTTTTTCTTCCAAAAAGATTTAAAGTCTTTTTAAAGATGCTTCTGCTTCTCCCAGTGGCAAAGCCAAAAAATTTAAGATTCAAAATATAGCATCATGAAAAGAAGAAGGCATTACCTCAAACATTTTATTTCTTTCTAAGGATTTGATCTTTGATTTTTTTAAGATATATGGCAATTTCTCCCTATTTGTGAACTTGCTCTCAGTGTTTTGTGTGTGTTTCTGTGTACATTTTGGTGACATTTTCACATATTCACACACAAGCTTGTGGTGATGTGAACTGGCAAACACCATTAACATAATAAATTAACTTTCTCTAAGAAAGACAGAATTATTTTAAGTCTCTAGCTACAAGTTGTATTTATGCAGTTGCTTTATCTCACCAAAAATTCCAAAATTCTTCTGGTTTCTTAGGCCAGCTCTGTGAAACCAGACTCTCATGGGTGATTGGAAAGGCATGACATGTTCTGAAGAGAGCAAAAGAAAAGCAAGAAGGAACTCCAGATACACTCAGCAAATCTATAACTCATGATCCTTTTTAAAGAAAGCACAACCTTACAATACACTTCAAATCCAAAATTTTAGATCCACTGTTCTAAGCAGTGTCCAACAAATTTCTTCAATACATTGTGCAAAGCAAATGGCAACAAAATTCCAGCAGGGAAGCCTTTGGTGTTGTTATAACATACAATATCATGGGCACATTTTGCAAGTTTTGCATTATCTGGGTTCTATCTCATTTACAGTTTCTAATTTCAGTCCAGAAAATGCTGCTGTGCCCCTCCAAGATGCATGGTAGCCGTGTCGCTGGTACAGCTGCATGATTACTTTTAAGTCTCCGTGGTAGCTGCTCTGCTAATGAGCCAGGATAAAATCATTAAAAAGTAATTGTGTGAAGGTTTTACAGATAAGTCTCAGCTCTGGAACAAGGCAACCCTGACAGACAGTAATATTTCTAAGGCAAGATCCTCCTCCCTTCTTGTTTAATGAGCCATAGATTTTTAATCTGGGGGTTTTGGTGGCAGGCAGGATGAATGCATGAGAGGTTGATCTGGAGACATCTGTATGTTTTATGTGGCTGTGTTTGAATAGACAATGGGAAGATGGGAACAAACCCAGCTCTCAGCCATGCCAGAAGTTCTGTGTTACTATTTCTTGTGGTGATTTTCAACCCCATATCCAAATGCATATTTGCTTTCCAATGATAGACTATATTTGCTACCACCCTTTCGTGTAAGTGAAAACATACAAACCCAGGCCTTGAGTTACGCAGCAAAACTGGAAGAAAATTTATTTCTAATTTGTAAAATTACTCAGCAAATTTTTGCAGTAGAGGATTTTCCATCCCTTAAAGAAGGAATGCAGCTATAATAATGAATATTAAAAAACCAGTTCATGTTTCAAAAAGAAAAAGGAAGTGAAAGTAGAAATTCCCTAAAGGAATTCAAATATTGTTAGTATACTCTATTCATCCTTAAACACAGCCTATCTAACATCCATTTTGTAATAGTACACACGAAAATAGGAAAAACCCCATATAAACCAGGTAAGGCAAGTCCCAAAACATATTGAGGAAGCCCACGAAACCCACAAGAAAATAATGACACCATTTAGAAGTCCCTCTCCTGCTTTTCACCTCACTGGCTTTCATTATTTCATGAGAACAGTCTGTGATACTCCGCTTTCACCATGCTGCTACCAAAATTTCAGGATTTTAGCATTCACTGCACTGCATCTCCTCCATCCCACTGTACCTCGGCTTTGCCTGCTTAAGATCATGACCCTGTCATGAGCAGACATCCAGCAAAAAAGAAACTGGTGAGCTGGGAAAGAACAAGGTTGAAAAATCTTTGAATTATCAGCTGTACAACAACTTTCCCAACTGTCCCTATCAGGTTTCACCATCTTTTGATGAGAACAATAACAAGAGCAAATAGTAGATGATGTAGAAAAGATCTGAGTAAAGATATTTTCATGCAAGGTGAGTCAGCTCGCTGTGGTTTATTCTCCAGATGTTGATGCATCCCCTCAAAATGAAGACACAAAATAAACTTATCCCAGCTAACTCATTTGTGGGGAGTACATTTTGGGCAATGCTTTCATGTAAGTTCAAAAGACCAGAATATAATTTCAGCATTCAATCAGGTGAACTCCCTTTTCTGACACACCAAAAGAAGAGTTTTTGCTTAGCAGGGAAGGTAGGAAGGTCGATACTTTGACGGTCTGTATCTACAACTTTTTCATCTATAATTTTGTTCTGGAGGGAGAAAGAGAAAATCAGCAATACACTGAGCCCTAGTGAGGACTGAGGGGTTTTTCCAACATTTTCCAACATTTCCATTTGGACTCTTCAAAGGCAAACCATGGGAAGCTGTGTAATTTCAGGGAAGCCTCTTAAAACAGCAGTGTGAAAGGAATAGAAATGTGCATTTTATTAGCTGACACTATTTCATATTGCAGATATCCACACACATTCCAGTACATCCCTAACGTCCCAGATGAAAGAGCCCAAGTTACCCCGAGCTCTTTTCATGATTCTCTGAGATTTTCAGCTCCTGTTTTTATGAGAAAGAAGAAATCCCTTTTCTCACACCATAAGGCCCGTTTTAACTTCCCCAATCATTATAAAATGAGTGCTGCTTTCTACCTCTCCATACTGTCTCTCTCCTTCTCTCACCCCACCTACGCTGAAATCTTTTTTCCAGACATTTTTGATGATAATGGCATCTGTGCTGTTCCATGAATTTCTCCTTCTGTGTTTCCACCCCTCCCTGCCACCAGCTGATGTTATACTAGAAAGCAATGCCCCACAAAAGGGATTTGCTTTGGCCAGACCCTGATGCTGCTTGTTCAAGGGGTTCTGTGAAATCTTCATCTTAGTACCATAATATCACATCAAAAGGAAGAGATTCTTTCATTTTTCCCCTTACCTTTAGAAAAGAAAATAATTTTGTGTGCCAAACAAGAGATGCTGTTATAGTAAAAAGACCAGGGAAGAAGAAATGACTAAAAAACTGGGCTGGAAGGAGAATTGACTTTTGCACCTGGTTTCAATATAAATTTTTTTATGTGTCCTTCAACAGTTCTCTCTACTGTCACACATTTTCGCTTCTGTATAAAACATGGATAACACTTTCTTACATCTTTGACTGCAAGAATTGAGGCCTTGTCTGGCAACGAGCTCTGCACGTTTTGAGCTTTGTTCCAGACTGACACCTGCCCCACACAATACTCAGTAGACACAGAGGAGTTTAGGGAGAACCTCATTTGTGAGTTCAGAACATGACACCCCCACAAAAAATGTCAGTCCCACATTGTGAACCTTCAGATCAGACTAAAAGAGCAAGTGTCATAAAAGCCTTTATGCCTTATCTGGATCATTCTACTATTATCTATCTTTTAAAACTCAGCTGAAGGGATATATTTTAATATCTCTTTATATACTTTTCTCATTCCTGGGGCTACCTAATTTTTAAGACAACTCGTGTATCACTGTTGTTATAGGAAAATATGATCAGAATTCATGAAGACAGTGTACAGTTATAAACTTATTTGTTTTCTGATTCCATTTCTGGAGGATTTAGCCTTTCTATAGGTAATTGGTGACATTTTCAACAATCTCCATTCTCCTCTAATGTTAGACATTATAAATTGCACACTGAAAGTTATTGATTATTGAATTTCTTTATGCAACTGAGAATGTTCAATGTCTTTGAGGAACAGCCTTCTGTTTTAATATTATATCCAGACTATCCACCCCATAAATGACATCACCCATCCTGTCAAAAGTCCTTTAAAATGTCAAGAGTTTCTACAGAACTGTGTAAATGCACTTTAAGAAATCTGTTCACCTTAAGGGTAGGATAGGAGGATATGAAACTTAGATGAAAGTTGGAAAAGCGGTTTCTAACTTTTCATCAAAGATGGAAATGAACGGAAGAAAGTTAAAGCTAACAAAGTTTCTGCAATTTGAGGAAGATTTCAGGCAAATATAGGAAAGAAATTAAAAAAGTGGACAAAAAACAGAACAGAGCATTAAGGCTGGTAACACCTTTATCTGTTTGCATAACAAAGAGAGAATTTCCTAGAAAACATGTAATTTCATTTCTCTGAGGTGCTTTCCAAGGTGAGCCTGTGGTTGTGGCAGACTTACACTGCAATATTCACTTCCTACCTCTGTCCTAAGAAAAGTAGAACTTTTCTTCTCAAGGAAACATCAAAGTTTTCAACATCAACATTCCTAAAAAAGAGACCTAATGAAGTCTTACGCCCCCAAAAAAATAGAAAATAATCCCTGTCTGCACCTGTGTCAGGGAGCTACAAAGTCTCTCAAAACTCATTACAGGTTCAGACTCAAGCCATATCCTTGTTCTGAAGTGGGCCTATTTCATTTTACGATGCTTATGTTGCATATTTAGTCAACTGCAAATTGGTTCCTCCTCCTAAATTTCATGCAAATGAACCTCAATCAATGTTCACGCTGGGTAAGATGGAGATGGGCACGCCTGTGCTTAAAATAAAAGTCCCAGAAGAAATGTGTCTAATCATTGAAACACAGCTGAAAACTCTTTGATTTCTATTCAGGCAGCGTGTGAAGCAAGACACTCATGCCTGCAACCGTCAAATTGATAGAATAAATTTTATTTATACCAAACTTTTAAAAACATTTATCCCCTTTTGAATTTATGGCAGTTGTTTATTGCCTTTTTGTCTTCTACAAATTTGAGTTGTGCCACTCTCCAGAATGATATATCCATCTGAAAGGATTGACCAGAAAAGTCATAACACAAAACCTTTAGAGAATCTTAATTCCATCTGGGTGGATGTTTTCAGCTTCTGCCTTGCCAAATCGATTTTAAAGGAGCAGCTTTCTTCTGTCTGCTTCCTAAGGATGTAGATATATCCTGGTGGAATTTAAGTTGTAGTTGGACTTCTGGTGTTCAAATAAAATTTGACCAGAAAGGTATAAATGGGCATTAAACCAACAGAAAATAGGAGAAAAATAGAATTAGCATTAAATGGAGTGAAGAAAAATAAAACAAGCAACATTTATTACACAAAATGTCTGCTAAAGAGCTGTGACTTTTTGTCTGGGACATACAGGAGGGGCAATTATTGGCAGAAGTAGCGAATGGGAAAAAACCTCTAAAATGGTCTGTTTTAATATAAAATATGTTGCATAATCAAAGTTGTTTTCCCTTTTGTTTCTGTGAGCAAGGATTTTTTTTGGTACAAAAGTAGTGATGCCCTTTGCTTCTGCAATCTAGCAGGATCTTGAATAACAGAGATATAATTATTATTTAACAGTTTTAACTGGTGTTAAGTAATGACTTTTGTATTCCTCTTTTAAAACGCATTTAATATAAATCTCTTTGTTCCACAGCCTATCTTCCACATTTTTTAAAAAGAAGCCATGTTGAAAGTGACTGTATTAAAGTTGTTCTTGTGTATATTCAATTTTATCTCCATTATAAAGCATAAACCCTCAACTGAAATGAAATTGGGGCAAATATGGAATTCAGGAAAACTGTGTGTAGGAATTCCTCCGTGGGTTTCAGGATCCACAGACCAGATCTCAGAATCTCAATAAGCTATTACACTTTCCCTGGAAAGTTTTGAAGGATTGAGGTGGAACATCATCATCCACTCATGAGCAGAATTCAGCAGAATTCAGTGGTGTTTCTGTTGGGAAAATTCNACAGACCAGATATTACCTCAGAATCTCAATAAGCTATTACACTTTCCCTGGAAAGTTTTGAAGGATTGAGGTGGAACATCATCATCCACTCATGAGCAGAACTCAGTGGTGTTTCTGTTGGGAGAATTCTTTTTTTTTTAATTTTTAAATTTTTTTTCTATCAAGGTCACCAAACCAGTTCATTGCAGCATTTGGTTATGCCAATACTCTGTTTTAATAACTTCATTTGAAAATATATTTTTCTGCTCAACTTGTGTGGGAGCTGCAATGTAAATCCTTTGCCATTTTGTTACTTTCACAAACTGACATTTTTTTTTCAGCTCTGCCCTGCCACTTTATTTTTTTTGCCAGACAAAGTGTTCCGGATTTTCACGACAGCCAAGACAGGCAGATCTGGTGAACCAACAGAAAGGTTAAAGCAGAAGGCAATGCCTGATAACACCTACCTTCGTGGAGTAGGTCCTACAAAATGTTCCGCAGCTGATCGTGATAAATCTCCCAGAAAATTTTTAAAAATCTAAAAATAATAAAAAAAAAATCATGGAAAAAGGTACAGCACCAAGCCTGTCTGAGTTCAAGAAATGTTTGGACAATGCGCTCAGGCACATGGTTTGATTTTTGGGGTGTCCTGTGCACGGCCAGGAGCTGGACTCGGTGATCCTCATGAGTTCCTTCCAGCTGAGCATATTCTGTGATTCTGTGATAAATTACTTTTTTGTTTGATTCCAAGTGGAAATGAACGGCTTTCTCCAGGGAGCAGAAAACGCGTGGTTTCCAACAACCTTCTTACTGAACCAAAAGCAGATCTTATCACTGGGGTGATGCTGGGGTGTGAAGAGAAGGAATAATGACTGTAATTTGTCCTGTGCTAACGCACTGCGGTGGAAAGTTCCTTGCTGCAGAGCGCAGGAACCACTGGCAGCCTGTGGATGTTGAAATATCCAATCCATTGGTACATTTGCAGAAACTTTCTGAGATACTCTGCAATGACTAAATGCACTATTTGCCAACAATATAGAAACAGAAAAGTTGAACTTTATTACTGAGCCACAGGAAATTCCTGGTTCTTAAGGTGTAAGAAACTTGACATTTCTCAAGTGTGTACTGGATCTTTTGTCAAATACAGCTAAGAAAACATAAATTTATTTAGGAACCAACCACATTAAGGCTTTATTTTTTTACTCCTGTTAATTCTTACGATGGTTTCAATGCCAGTTGATCCCAACTAGTACATTTTGAATTCACTGGACTTGTTATTTGTAACACTGATGTATTTGCATTCAGTATTTGCCCATGAGTAACCAGTGTGGATAGATGAGTGTTAAATAATCAGATTATAAACGAACATCAGTTTGAAGACTTTTATATAGAATTTCACTGTTCTGAACTTCAAAAGAACCGAAGAGGCATCTTAGTATGGCTCTCTCCAAGAGCCAAATGTGAACGTCCCTGAAAATTGTGTGAAGCTTGTCCTTCTCTTTAGTAACACAACCCTTACAGACTCAATTACGGCCTTTATTATCCTATTATGCTTTGTGTCCACCTCCTTGAAGACTATTATGTAGAGAATCTGTTTTCCATAATTCAGTTTCTTAAAGGAGAATCCAAGCATTGAAATGATATCTGAGGCAACACTTATTGTGAGGTCAATAAAGAAGATTTGTTTACATTGACTACTTGCTCCCCTGAAAGAACGCATGAAAAAAAAAAAATTACAGCCTTGAAAAATTGCTCATTTAGGTGGTCAGGCCTTAATGACAGCTTAACATAATGAAGAATTAAATGTGTCCCAATATTAAAGCAGGAATTTGAATACTCTGCCAGGTGTATTTTTTCACAATACAATGCTGGACGGGAAGCAAAAAGGTGCCCAAAATACTTGTAATGCTTATTAGATAGTGTTGTATATATTTACTAAGGACAGAGTGATCTGTACCCAAAATAAAAAATTAGTGAGTACTAACAAGTATTAATTTTGTCATAGATGTGGATGCTACTCATCTTAATCGACTGTGTGGAAAAGGAACCAATATAACCACTTTAAGTAAGTGATTTTAAAAGATCAGATTAGTTAGATGTTATGTACCAATAGGCATAAACTAGTTACAGAAGAAAAGATAAAATAGCTGGATGTTTTCTCCCAACCTGTACCAGGAGTCTGAGCAGTTACATCTCTCTTGTTACAAGGCGGTAAAACAGGAAAAACTTTATCCTCCCTTTTTACGCAATGTGCAACATATTTCTGTCTCACAGGTCTGTTTCACCAGAGAAAATGTATTCTATTTAACATGACACCCAGAAGCCAGGGAAGTGCTTAAATGTCAAAACCCCATCTATGACTGGCGTGTCAGAAGTTTATCTCGCATTATAAAGTTGTTCCACAGCTATGTGGCTCCCCTGAGAAAAAAAGTCATTTACTCTCTACACTGAAGCACAATTGCTTGAATATATTTACAGTGACTAATCAGTGGTGAAGCAAATGCTAAGCCGTGGTTTCACCCTCCTTACTGGGGTGGTACACAATGATTTAAAGTGATTTTTTTCATCTTGACACTTAGCCCATGAGCACAAATTCCTCGTGGCGAGGCAATCAGGGTGATGTTCTTCATCCAGGAGCTGCACACAAAGGCGGATGTCGCAGAATGTCACTTATTGTAAAATCCACACCGTCACCAATGTTGCGGGGAACCTCACTTAAGAGAAACCTCACTCAAGAGAAACCTCACT